>CM042388.1:45487814-45502814 GCA_023634145.1 Thymallus thymallus
CTAAAGTTGGTGACGAAAATGTGACCTCGCTGTATCACTGTAAAATGCTACATATAATAATAATAATAATAATAATAATAATAATAATAATAATAATAATAACACATTTTACGTTTTATAAAGCCCATGTTTTCGCTTGACAAAATAAAATTGTCACATGTTTTTGGGTGCTGTGTTGAAATAGATTCCCCTTATATATGCCTGTCACGGATCCCTCCGGTACTGTTGCTCATTCAGTGCACCAGTTCCGGAGGTCTCTGTCTCCGGTTTTCTATGTGTCACTGAACCGTCTCATTACGCACACCTGGTTCCCATCCCCCCTGATTACACAGATTAGTATTTGTATAATTGTGCCCTTTGTTTCACCATTGGGTTGTCGATTATCGTTCCCATGTCCATTGTGCCTGTGAGTACCTGTGCTGTGTTGTTTCGGCCTTCGTGCTGTATTTATTGTGCACCGGTTGTAATACGGGTCTCGTCCCGTGTACTGGTGTGCACCTGTCTCGTCCCGTGTATTTATTCGAGGTACCCCTCGCTCTTTTGTTTGGGTTCAACCCTGTGTGTTTTTGTATACGTATCTGTTTTGGGCTTCGTCCCCGTGCCTTTAAATGTCACGCTGTAATTTGAGTGGAGAAATAAAACCCTTATTACACATTCCTGCGCCTATCTCGCGATCTTTATACACAACGTGACAAGGCACCCGTTTTCTGTACTAAACAGGTGTGCACGGACAATAATTTGTAGGCCTATTCAAAGAAAGACAAACTATTACAATTAATTTAATCGAATCCATTCTCAAACTCTGCTCATTCTTTTGGCGTGAAAAATGAATATTCGATTAATTGCATCACTGAGGAGAACAGCTGCCCGCAATCGACACATGATCTCCACTGTAACCAACGAGGGGCGCTGTCTATTAACTCTGTCCCGTGTTGCATCTCACAGTCTCCACATGTGACTTCCGATATGTTCAGCTAGTTGGTCTCTAAAATGCTGAAAATATTTTTCTCTTAAACTAATAAGAACATGTGGGGAAACGACTCAGAATTTGGTTTCCAAATGTCTGAAATGTGGGCCTAAATTCGTTAGTATTAAATTGTCTTTCACTATATATTTCTTAGGCCCTACGTCTTTATTAGGCAACCTGCCTATGTTAAACCTACTCCTTTGTCATATCAGATTGACTTTTAAACAGATGGTCAACATGAAGTCTTCAATGTAAGGCAAATAATTATGCTACAAGTGACATGTCTATAAAGATGTTGATTCGTATATGTATTTAACCAATAAAGAAATGAAGGACAGGCCGATGTACATGTGAACTCTTTGCAATTTTGAAACAAATTTTCTATTTCAACTTTATAAAGGAAAACTACTCAGTAAAATAAATGAGCATATTATTCATAGGTTTTATCGGCTAGACTGTATTTATCTTTTTAAACTAATTCATAGGTGGGATGTTTATTGGGTCTATATTTCACACTTTAGGCTGTCTGGTCACAAAATAATGCATGGCATTTGTAAATGTGTTTTACACGCATTTTTTTTGTAATAAAAATGCTGAAAGTTCACGAAGGTGGCTTATCCTATAATCAATCAAGTTAAAACATGATTGCTGATCAATGCATGTGATTATAATAGTTGTCCTAAAGTCCAGCGTTCAGGACAGCTGGGCAGTGGCCGTCTGACTTTGCCTTGACATCTGGGAAGCCCGCTGGCCTGTGGCACGTGCGTCGGCTGATGTCGCCATTGACATGTAAATTTACCGAGATCATGAGGGCCTCGCCCAGTAAATTCGTAAAAAAAAGAAGACGTCACCCTTAATACTGTCTTGGAAGTCAATGCAACAAAAAAGACACGCGCCAATGATCTTAAGAAATTCTGTTTAATCACTATGTTCGCTTTTAGGGATTCATATCTTGGTCATCACATTTTTATAATGTGATATCAATATGATCAATAAAATAGGCCGTATTCTCAATTATTTATGATGAAGATGAAGGAATCTTGTCTTCACTTACCTTCAATGTGGTAGGCCTATATGCCACAATAAAAATTGTTCGAATATGCAGAAAATGGTTGTAGCCTATGTGACAATTTTATTAAGTCAAATTGATTGATATAATAAATATCAGATTCTTCATCCATAAACTTTACACAGTGTTATAAAATGGGAGATCATCAAAGAACATTATTTAATTTGGAACGTGTGATTGTAATATTTTCCTAATGATGGCGAGCGCATTTTTCACGACGTAAGCCCACTGTGCAGATGATCCCGGAGAATGAGCCGAGACGGATTTAGGCTCCTCGCCTGTGTGTGGAGCAGCTGACTGCCCCTCGCCACGTCCAGATGGCTTTTCAACACAGATTTGCATTCATTTTCCTTTAATGTCTTCTGAAATAGCGGGGCAGCTGCATTTGTTGTCAAATACGGTTTAAAGCCCCCTTTCAGGACATCATCGTTACCTACGTGACGGGTGTGGAGATCCATTTTCCCTCTCCAGTCCACAATATCAGATCTAAGAGGATTTGTCTCAAAGTCTCCTAATTTGATAATCAGATTTGAATCGCATTGGTGCGTGTAATTAGGGGTTAAGTTCTAATAAACGACTTGAAGACATGTTAAAAAACACACAGTATGGCTAGGCCAAAGTTCTGTAAAGAAAGATAGGTTGACATTCTGAAATGAACAGACACATTTGCCCGGTTCCGCTCCTCAGCCTGTTTTATATTTGTGTTCATGGAAGTGCCAAGAATTACTGAAAATAGGTGAAAGCAAAGTATTATTAGTCATTTCTCTTTGGCAGCAGCTATTAACCCTCAGCACCAGATAGATAGATTGCTGAGGATAAAGGCTACATATCTTCCTATCTTTTACCCTCATTCCCTCCTTCAACTATTTGCCCTCAATAATGTGAAGGGTTTTCTGAATCCAAGGCTTGGATATCGTCTCTACCCCAATTAATCAAAACATTACACTACTTATGACGTCTACTGTCATGAGATGAAAATAACGATACATTATTGTCGGAGTATGTTTTATACAAGGCAATCCGGATCTTCGTCACATTAGACGTCAGGGAATATAAATGGAATAACATTGCACTCATTATGTTATCAATATAATTAATATAACACCTAAATCAAGTTCACTATCCACTATTCTTTTCATTTTATTTGCTAAAAACTTTTTGAAATGTGAACGACATTTCGAGGCTTTGTTAATATTTTAATATCTGCATAGCAGTGAATTAATTAAAACACACTCAGTTTACCGGCTAGGCCTTATTCCTATCGAGATTCTTAGTCGATGTCGCTTGGATTAAATCATATAGGCTACATGTGAGTTTAAACAGAGATCAAACAATAAGCATATTATTTTCTAAAACATGATTTATGTAGGCCTAAAATATGCCCATTAAAGGTATTTGTTAGCATAGCCCACGTTAATGAATTCACTGCCGGTCATATCAATCTTATGTGTCATAATACTCCCAATTAAATAACCTAATAAAAATATAACAATGTCTAATTACAAATATTAATGTAGGTCTACAATAAGCAGGCGTTCACAATAGACAGATGACCATAACAGGAATAGGTTTTTAATATAGTGAATGGGTTTTGTGTGATGGTCACACCTCGTTGAATTCATATCATTGAAGAAGAAAAAAATAAACTCACCACATTGCAAGAGAAAAGTAGAGCGAGCGTTCTCAGATTGCTTCTATAGGCTCGTACTCGTATAGTCGAGCGCCACTGCTTGACAGGAATCGTCAGAGTACCATATATGGTCAAAGCCACGCCCCATGAGCGTCATATTCTGACTGCGCCTCTCCTGTGGGTTTAGAGTTTTGGCTCCCGGGAAAGATTTCAGTCCTCAGGGAAAGAGGGCTTAGTTTTGCATGTTCCCTTCCATCCTGCACGACGCGAAAGGCCCCTTATCCACCTCTCCTGTGTACCGGGAACACCTCCACGGTGACCAGCTTCTGCGTGTGCTTGTCTTTTTGGAGAAGCAGCACCTTTCAATTCCAGGAGTGGTTTTATTCAAGTGTCCTGAAGGTTTTGAATGCGGTGCTTCAGGGATGTCGCTACTTTGAGAGCATCATCCACACACAAACAACAACTACCGAATTTTTCTGTGAATAAGCACAACAAAAAGAAGAAACAATAGCCACAAAAAAGCCCAGTCTGTTGAACAAGTCACTTTTCCAGTCTGTGGATACCACACCGACTAAGTAGAGTACTTTGAGAATTGTTCACATCGCTGCAACCCAGGACGGATTGAGAAAGGAGGCAAGACCTGTGGACCTGGTTTTCCCATTGCAAGGCTCGTACAGCATTTACGACTTATCCCGTAAACCCTCAAGGATAACACGTTTGGACGTGTATTTACCGAATTTCACAGGAGGCTCTTTGCACGCAAATTGTTCTAAATGTTTGGGATTCAGGAAACTATATCGCGGGGTGGGACAACGATGAAGGAGGAACCGCTGGGTGGGCTGAATTCAGTCCGCTCATGGATGCACACAGCTGGGGTGGTGGATGCGAACACAGCCGCCCAAAGGTACGCATGCCAAATCATCTGATTTTCTCACGCATTTCTCATATCGACCCTCAATCCCCTCAATACTCTATATCAATTACGGTATCCCAATGCCCCCCTTCGGCTCTCCCCTCTTTCATTACATCAGATTACCCTTATTGTGACAAATCAAGAAATCTCTCGTACTCCAACGTGCTCCCACATCTCCACTGTTTTCATCAGCTCCATCATCTATCCCCCGTGTCTGATACTTAACCGAGATGGTCTTTTGTTTTCTTCCCGCAGTGGTGTTGGCTTGGCACGGGCACATTATGAAAAGCAGCCACCTTCCAACCTCAGAAAATCCAATTTTTTCCATTTCGTCCTGGCACTGTATGACAGACAGGGTCAACCCGTGGAGATCGAAAGGACAGCTTATGTGGACTTTGTGGAGAAAGATAAAGTAAGCGTTTCATGAGAATATCGTTTATTGAATTTCATAATCTTTACTTTGAAATTAACTTGACGTACTTAGAGATGGCTTTGGGTCAATAAAGCAAGTCACGAGCAATATCGATTTTAACCCCATTCGTCGATGACAGGAGCGTGGTTGTAAGTCTTATTTTTGACAAATTATACATTTCAAATGATGAAATATCAGCAAGCTAGTTAGTAGTTAGCTAGATAGATAGATAGATAGATAGATAGATAGCTAGATAGATAGATAGATAGATAGATAGATAGATAGATAGATAGATAGATAGATAGATAGATAGATAGATAGATAGATAGATAGATAGATAGATAGATAGATAGATAGATAGATAGATAGATAGATAGGTACTTTACTTTCAGCTGACCATCATCTCAATGTTGATTATTTCCAGGAACCAAACAGTGAAAAAACAAACAATGGGATACACTACAAACTACAGTTGTTGTACAGCAATGGTGAGTGAAACAATTATTTTATCAATTCAATATTACCCAAAAGATAAAGGCTAATAATATTTATAATAATGGTGATGACGATGATAATGACAATAATTATCATCATTATAATTGACAATTAATTTATTTTCTAAATCATTGTGTACATGTCCAGGTAAAATGATGTATGATGCAGATTATACATGTATAAATGTTCTCATAAAAAAAAATAAAAAAAATAAACATCTTTATATTAATGATTTAGTATTTTATCATCAGCATCAATGTACATCTCATACAGCTCTAAACTTTAGCCTAAACTTGTCGTCTTTTCCCCCCAGGCGTCAGAACAGAACAGGATCTTTTCATACGGTTAATTGATTCCATGACGAAGCAGGTAAACCACCTTTTATCGTATATTCATACAGCGTGCTTACACTAGAGACAGTGCTTCTATTCTTCACCTGCATTGTGCAAATCTCCTGAACCTGTGCAATTCATCACACATGTATAATATATCTTATTAGATGTTTTTTTTTGTTGTTTTTTGTTATGCAATCATGAAATTGCATTTTATATCGACGTGTTTATATAGACGTGTTTAGCGTGTTGGCCTGTATCCTGTTTTTGTGCGACTCCTAAGTAAAATTAATCAAGCAATAAGTTACCATAAACTTAGCCTACAATTGTGTACCTCTACAATATAAATTATGATTGATTGTTTGTAACGCTGGTACTTTCTGCCGATACTGATAGAATGCATTATTATAATAAAGTAATCTGTGACTTTTAGGCATGTTGCTAGGCTGGAACCATGACCCATATTAAATATATCTAATATTTGGGAAGTGTTTCTGAATAAGTTCACATAGCTGAAACACTTTCACTCGTAGAATAATTCGCGAAATTAAACCCTAAATCTCATCACATTATGGGGGAAAAGGAGGAGGCCTTATTTGAGACTTTTCCATCACGGTGTTTGTCGTTAATACTAATTTACCGAGGGTTAAAGCAGACCCTTCTAAATACAGCCGTTAAAGCTTCCACCACTCCGAGGGAAAATGCCTCTGCGAATGATCCGAGTCAATGACGCAGAACAAGCAGTTTATGGATTTCTCTGTTTCTTCAGCTGCAAATATCGCAAATATCGACATAAATCAAACCAATATATATAATCGCCCGGTGCTCACCAAACAAAAACAAAGCCGTCAAAAAGTCAAGTGGGGTTCCATCCCAGTAAGAATAGGACGTCAACATTTCGGAGTGTATTTGTGTGTCCTTATCTTTTTCTAAACGTCTTCAATTGAATATAGAAGTGCTATAGGCCTACTGAAAACAAGGCCGTTACAGTGCCGTATAACATGCGTCGTTGCGCTAGGTAGGCTACTCCAATAAAGGGGAGCAAAGTGACTCTTCAGAACAGAGGGAGGGAGGAACCGAGGGAGGGAGAGCGGCACAACTGATAGCTGCACACCATCTGTTTCAGCCAATGCTCAAAAATTACTCAACCGCACCGCCAGACACCGCTTTTTATCCACGGAAAGATCATTGTTAACAGCTCAAAAATAAACAACAGATTGGCCATTAACACATTCCCCCAAATATCTAAAGATTATAACCATATTGATGACACTTCATTGGATCGTCCCTTATGAAAACCCCCCTAAAAAGTATTCTTAATATAATATTATAACAAAAAATATATATACTTTATTATTATATTATTATTATTATTATTATTATTATTATTATTATTATTATTATCATCATCATCTGTTATTACCATTGGACCAACATTGTAACATGTTATACATTTAGTATGTGTAGGCCTACAACATTACACTTCATGAAAATATATCACAGTCTTATTTTTTCAGCAGTAACGCCAATATTGAATTTTCACCAATAACAACAGTAGTTTAGTTTTTTGTTGTTTTGCGGCACTTGTTTTGAATTATTCGTTTTTAAATGCCGTTTATATTTCGGCTTCTGTAAAGATGATTGTATCAGTTGCTCATTATATGTATTTAATGTAGGCTACGTATTTGTGTCTTTATTTTTTCCAAAGGCGATTATATATGAGGGTCAAGACAAAAACCCAGAAATGTGCAGAGTTCTTCTGACGCACGAAATTATGTGCAGGTAAGTTTTTGTTTTTTCTCTCCACAAACTCATCGTTGTTGAAGAAGTATACAGTACATTTCTATAACTTCTCCCCACACTTGTTTATCATATTGGCAGATGACACGGAGAAGGCCTACAAGTAGTGGAATACAAACAGACTGGTACCCAGGGTAGTTGTAGCCTACAGGGTCTCTTGGTGAATATATTAATATTAGTCTGTTGCCAGTGATACTGCGCCTCAAAACATGGAGTCAGGCATTGGTTGATCCCACCTGTCGTTAGCGATCAGGAGCTTTTTAGCGTAATTTAACCAGGTAAATCTCAACCTCTCATGTTCTGCTGCTATTCCGAGGTGTCTTGATACTAAAAGGAAAAACCTCTTATGTTGTTTATTGTTGAGCTCAGTGTGAGATTTGTGAGAATTTTATTTGGATACTGTCGGCTAACCTTTCTTTTGTTGCGCTGACGCATTGTTCAAGTTTGAGAGCAAGTGCACCAACCTAGAACTGAGAATAATGTCACTTTTTTAATAGGTCTACATAAACTCATCACTAATACAATTTTTTTTACATGTGACACGTGGAATAGGGTTGGTCCATATATCATTAAATCGAATATGGCGATATTTGACATTGATTATATATCACGAAGAGGAGATATCATGATGTGCAAGACTAGCCTATACTTAGGCTGTATCAACATGTTGAAAATGAAGTGTAAATTAATAAACAAAGCCACATTGAGATTATTTATTGACATATCTTAAATAAGCACGAAAGAATTGCACAGTCAGGAATGATCTAGTCATTAAAAGCGCAGAACGTATAAGAGGTCTCCCTAAATATCACCCAACCCTAACATTAAATATGATGCACTCTAGAGGTAATTTTACTGTCAGTGTCAAAGAGAAATTGCATTCTGTAGTGGCATAAGAAGACTAACCTACTCACTGAGTGAAAGCTATCATCATTCAAGAAGGCATGAGGTTATGAGTAGCCTAGGCCTGCTCCGTGAGACTATTCTTCTGTTCTTTTTTGCTCTGGTAAAGCATTAAGTATATTGTTGCACTAACGTACAGTGTTATTGTAAAATCCACTCAACCTTGTCTTTCTTTCCTTGCCATATGGCATCAAATGTCATTTAGATCTGCAGCCATTATACAAGTATACATTCTCATTTTCAAATGGGAAGCCAGCAGTATTTGTGTTTATTTTCTGTTTCAATTAAAACTCCAATCAAAGAACTGGAGGTATAGTGTAGGTTTAGAGAAAAGATGGTGGAAACATGTGGTGGAGTATAGATTAGTGCTTTTGAGGCCGTAATTGATAAATGCCCCGCAGAAATATTGGTTTGAGGGTGGCCTCTTGCATCTCCCCCAGAAATAGCAGCTTGGCAATTAGAGATAAACAGAAGCTGAAGCTGTGAAAAGTGACTCCCCTGTCTCCTATTTCCCTCCTCTCAAGCACTAAGGCAAACACTGTACCACAACATGTTGTTATTCCATTTTAATTATCCATCAGCATCCATGAAAGGATACATTTAGTATATGTTATTTCTATATACAATTCACAATGACGTTTAGCCTTAGAAAAGCACGAAACATCTTTAAGGGTCTAATGTTCACTCTGAACGCTCTTCCTTCTCTTAGCCGGTGCTGTGACAAGAAGAGCTGTGGCAACAGGAACGAGACTCCGTCAGACCCTGTGATCATCGACAGGTAGGCTCTGCTCCATGTCTCCTCCATGCTGCTGTGATTGTGACCTGTGTTAGATTCAGCCTTATGCTCTGTTGGGAAGTGAGTGAGTCAAACCTCCGCAGTGTTGGGGTGCCCTGGTCCACTCTGTGGGAACTGTGGCTGATTGCTCTGTGAGCAGGTGAGGGGGGTCTTTCCCAGGTACCTGTGCTCAGAGGGACAGACACCACATGGAGAGGGGCGTCCAATCACAGGGGCATCGGGCGGGGTATTTGTCTAATTAGCTAAGGGGTTTATCATGATTTTTGTCTCTCATTCTCTCTTTGTCTATCGAAGTGGTCGCTATCCAGTTATTACAATTCTCTAAGGTTAGGCAATGCTAAGATTGTGAATAAAGGTGGTTAGCGTTCTGTTGTGAGTGACTTTTCTCTGAACTTTTAGGTTACAGTATTTCACATAGATTACAGGATTAGGATATTCAGAGAACATAAACTGCATATTGGCTATTACATTCCTTCCACACAGTATAACTGTTATCCAGACTAATCTATCTCACGGCTGAAAAATGAATGTGCATGCGTTTGTGCGTGCCCACGTGTGTGTAGGAGGAAATATCTCTTCAGCGTTGAGTCCATCTAACTCTCACCATGGAGTGGGGGAGAGACAGCAATGCTAATGTTTGACTAGCCAGAATCACTGTTTACTTAGTGGAGAATGCCTGGTATCTGACAGAGGGGACAACTCTCTTATTAGTAATCAAATAGGGCTGAACAGTTGTTGCTGCCACTCCAGCAGCTTCTCATGCATCAGGAAGTAGGGGCTGCCCTGGATGCCTGCCTGACTGGATTACCACAGATACTGCTTCTCTAGGTGGCTCTCTCTTTCTACTAGGAGAGCTGGTGCTCCTCTATCATTTAGGACTGCATGTAACATGTTGTGGGCATTATGTATGTGATTTACATTGAGCAGCCCAAGGTAACACTTTATAATTCAAATAAATATATAAAGGGCTCTCATCATGTCTGTCATGAAGTTGATTACCTGATTCATTAGACTAGTGTATTTTTGGGATGTAGTGTTTGAGAGATAAACATCTCACTTATTTCTGCCGCTTTTAAGTTAGCTTTCTACTGCCTCGCCTCCTTCATTGAGTTGAGTTCCACAATCTATTGTTCCTCAAACTGTGGGACAAAACTTGAAACATAAGTACACTGGCCAAGATGAATGCAAAGCGGAAAAAAAGAAGCGGCTGGATATTGTAAGCTCAACCAGCTCAGAAAAAAGGCTCAGATTTGTATTGTGACGGGAGTGAATGTAAGTAGAGTATCCTTTTCCACGCACAATGAGCCGGTCTGTTGAATCACAAAAGCATATGTTCCTCATTAGACCCTCCCATTGTCTCCATGTCGTAACTATGAGCAGATCAGTTCACCCTCCCAGACCCACACCACTTCTCATTACTTCCCACTGGCTAGAGGGGGTTCTAGAAAGACTAGTTGTGGAGTTTCGAGGTTAACACCAAATTACTGACGTGTACTGTACTGCATACACATGTCACCCAGTTTACCATACTGATAGAGAGGTTTTCAGTGAACATATTGGTGACATTTCATAAAGCCTCAATGTGTTGCGAACCCTCTTGTTACATCTGTCTGTTTCTCACGCAAATTGTGAGTGGCACCTGTACTGCGGTTGCTTCTGGCTAGAAGTGATTATTCTAAATTGAAGAGAGCTGAGAGTTGAGGGTGTGAAAAAACAGACTGATTGTTGAATCAGTCACGTCTTAAGGTAGCTGCCTACATTACAGTATAAAACATATTCAGCTCCGCCACATTTCCTTGAGAAACAGTAGCATAGCCCAACCTTTAAGAAACAGATTTGGAGTGAATCATTGATGGCATTTCCTTGCTGTAACATTTTCCCAGATGGTTCGAGGGGAAAGCGTACAAAGCTAGCTGGCATCTAGCAAGACATTAACTGGCGTTCTCATGGATCTGGCATATCCGACTAAGTTTGGGAAACCTAGCATTCCAAATGTGTCCTATTTTCCTGTGGTCAAGCCAGACATCTGTTTGGCCTATTTAAAAGAATTCTTTAAAAAAAAAGTTTGTTAGATACAGTCTAAGCCTAACAGCTGTCACATAGTTTCAGTGCTGGAGGAGCTTTAAATATTTAACAAGTGACTTTTGATGTCATTACATTATTCATATTTGTTTTCTGGGGAAAGAAAGGGACTATTTTATGTGTGTTTGTGTGTTTGTGTGTGTGAATGGAAACTCTGTACTGCGCTGACTGTAAAATTAAAGTCTATTACAGATGTAGGGTATTAATTTGCTACAGCAGGAAAAGAATCATGCAGCAACAGGAAATGTGAATTATTATGTGGATTATAACTAATGGGCATTTTTGTAGGGGTTGATACATTTTTCGCAAGGTAATCTTAACAATTTTTAAAATTTTATTTAACCTTTACTTAACTAGGCAAGTCTGAAATTTAAAAGTGGAAATTACAAACACCAGAAGCCTTTTTAAACCTCAAATAAACTACACATTTTACATTTCCTGCATTGCAGGAAAGCTCTCCTGCATCAGGGTGATCAAATTAAGATCCTACATCTGTATGTTCTGTCAGTCTTTGAGCCCTTCAATCGTTCTTTGCAGTTCCAAAAAGCGTTATGTCTTCTTAAAGCATTCTTTCCTCTTGATAATTAAAAAGTAGGGGCAGTGGCTCATTCGAATATTTTGGGGTGTGGTTTGTGCACAGTTATTTTTGTGTTGACTAAGTGGTTGACTAAGTCTGTAGTTCTCAATTCTAACCCGAGCCATTCCAGAGCTAGCACACCTGATTCAACTTGTTTAATAAACACAATAATGAAACCTATGAAATTGTAACAATATAATATGGCTAATACACCAGAATAAAAAACCCTGTATGGATCTACAAAGAACCTTTGAGATTGAGAAAGGTTCTTTATAGAACCATTATCCATAGGTTCCATTAGATCCTTATGAACATGGTTCTTTATAGAACCTTCAAAGAAATGTTCCATATAGCACCAAAAAGGGTTCCGCCATCGTTATAAGCCAAATAATCCTTATTTGGCACTATATAGAACCATGTGTTTTTTTTTTCTTCTTCTAATCAGGAATGTTGGGAACTATGTTGGCTCTTGCAGAAACAAAAATATACCTATTTAATTTGGTCACTAATTGATTCAGCATTGCTATGACTACAGTACTTCACAGTTGGTTTTGATCATATCTTCCCATTATGAAGTCAGTAGTGGAACGGATGTCACGTCTTTAAGCTAGTGGCACCTTAAAGTGAGTGGGAGAATGGCTATACACAGGGAGTCATTTGAGTCTCGAGAGTTATTGGGATAGTGATGAGGTGCCCAATATCCGATTAGGTGGTCTCCACATTTACAGTACGTGTAGAGCAGTGGACGCCAAACATAACTCAATTTGTGATGACTCTCCTGCCCTGGTGTCTATCTTCACTCTCCTGAATATTGATTTTGTCTTCTCCTGTGTGAAAGATTAGATACATGGTCCAGGCTTACACATTAATTTTGTAATACGGAATAAGAACATTGGAAAAAAAAAAGAAAGAAAATGACTTATTCTGGCTGCCAAAGTTCAAAGGTTGCTTGTATCACAGAGGAGATGCCGCAGATTAGGTGAGGATGTATGTTCACATGGCTTAACATCCTTGTCAATGTACACTCCCATTCAGAAAGGAAGACTGCGGACCTGACCAAAACATGTCAGCTCTGCTTATTCCAGCTTCAACCGCGTACCCTTTCACTTCCTGTCACAAAGGTCAAAGAGCGTTGACCTCTGGAGCCCGCCCAGCTACTGAATAATTCATAACATTGACTTTTTTTTCAGTCATCAGCGCACATGGCTGTGCTGTGGGAGTTAAAAACAAAATTAATTTAGCTCATTTATAAAGGCCTCTCCGCACCTGTTCGTTTGTTAATGCAATTACGTTTTTGGCCCTAATGCTAATTTTTCTTAGCTTTTCTTCATGTCTCTCATTAGCGCGCTGTGTTTTCTAAATGACTGTGCTTTATCGTTCATTTGCAGAACAGCTACGAGGTCATATGTCAGAGTGCAGTGGCTAGTTGTCTGAGATGTTTGTCAGCAACAAAATAACTTTGCGTCGGACCATCTCACATATGGTTCCTCTTCCCTCTACACAACAAATACAGACATTGGTGTGGTAGGTGTGTTCCCATCTGCTTTTTGCAAAAGCGTGATTAACCCCCAAGCTGAACAAATGCCAGTATTTATAAGGTCGGCTTTTTGCGTTGGACATTCTATGTAAATGAGAATCAGCGAAAGAGGACATTAAGCAAAATGTAATTAATTGACTCCTTTAATGTGATTTACATTTTTTGACGAAAAGGATTTCAGAGACTATTTTATTTACACTTAGAAAAAAGAGGAGTGTTTTCATAGGCAGTGTTTTGATAACCTGTGAGGAGAGGTGTGTTTATTAACTACCTACTGTAAAGTACATGTTTTCACAAGGGTCATTAAAATTGCACTGTATGTGTTGTGTTAATTCACCATCCATCCACAAGAGAGAATGATGCACAGGTTGTGCTGTTGAGTTGAACGCTGGAGGTGTAGGTTGTGCTGTTGAGTTGAACGCTGGAGGTATAGGTTGTGCTGTTGAGTTGAACGCTGGAGGTGTTGGTTGTGCTGTTGAGTTGAACGCTGGAGGTATAGGTTGTGCTGTTGAGTTGAACGCTGGAGGTGTAGGTTGTGCTGTTGAGTTGAACGCTGGAGGTATAGGTTGTGCTGTTGAGTTGAACGCTGGAGGTGTAGGTTGTGCTGTTGAGTTGAATGCTGGAGGTATAGGTTGTGCTGTTGAGTTGAACGCTGGAGGTGTAGGTTGTGCTGTTGAGTTGAACGCTGGAGGTGTAGGTTGTGCTGTTGAGTTGAACGCTGGAGGTGTAGGTTGTGCTGTTGAGTTGAACGCTGGAGGTGTAGGTTGTGCTGTTGAGTTGAACGCTGGAGGTGGAGGTTGTGCTGTTGAGTTGAACGCTGGAGGTGTAGGTTGTGCTGTTGAGTTGAACGCTGGAGGTGTAGGTTGTGCTGTTGAGTTGAACGCTGGAGGTGTAGGTTGTGCTGTTGAGTTGAACGCTGGAGGTAGAGGTTGTGCTGTTGAGTTGAACGCTGGTGATCAATAAATAAAATGGCCACCCAGACTATTTTTTACACTGCTGCTACTCACTGTTTATTATCTATGCATAGTCACTTTACCTACATGTACAAATGACCTCTACTACCCTGTGTTATTGTTATGTCATCTTATTGTGTTACTTCTCATTTAATTTTTTACTTTAGTTTATTTAGCAAATATTTTCTTAACTCTATTTCTTGAACTGCATTGTTGGTTAAGGGCTGTATCACAACTGGCCGTGATTGGGAGTCCCATAGGGCGGCGCACAATTGGCCCAGCGTCGTCCGGGTTTGGCCGGTGTAGGCCGTCATTGTAAATAAGAATTTGTTCTTAACTGACTTCTCTAGTTAAATAAAGGTTACATAAAAAAAATAAAAATACAATAAGGGCTTGTAAGTAAGCATTTCACATTAAGGTCTTCTTGTTGTATTTTGGCTCATGGATGGTGAGCAGACAGTTTTGAAGTACTATTATGCAGTCTATTAAAGTTGCTGCCTTTGGGGAAAAACACACACACACACACACACACCA
>CM042388.1:45505314-45540314 GCA_023634145.1 Thymallus thymallus
ACAAAGATGGGGAATTTTGGGATGGGGTCATCAGTTACCTCAAGGAAACGAGCATGTCTTCTGGCCGCTCCGATGGCCCCGAGGGTTGCCTGGGATGGATCTGAGGGAAAAGCCCCAGAGAAAGAGTCCGGAACCAGTGTCTTTTATTAAAAGTGACAAGTTATTTCTAAGTATAGCTCAGTTGTTTTTTTTTGCTTTACAATGCTGTCATTTGGAACAGTGCTCCCCTGTCCAGGAATCACATAGATATGATACATGTAGGGATGACCCCCACTTTTTACATATACATACAGTACCAGTCAAACGTTTGGACACACCTACTCTTTCAAGGGGTTTTCTTTATTATTTTAAAAACGTTTTTCTACATTGTAGAATAATAGTGAAAACATCGCAACTATGAAATAACACTTATGGAATCATGTAGTAACCAAAAAAGTTTGGTTACTACATGATTTAGCCACCCTTTGCCTTGATGAAAGCTTTGCATACTCTTGGCATTCTCTCAACCAGCTTCACCTGGAATGCTTTTAACAGTCTTGAAGGAGTTCCAGGTGAAGCTGGTTGAGAGAATGCCAATAGTATGCAAAGCTTTCATCAAGGCAAAGGGTGGCTACTTTGAAGAATCTCAAATATATTTTGATTTGTTTAACACTTTTTTGGTTACTACATGATTCCATGTGTTATTTCATAGTTAGTAAGACATAATGAAAGACCTGGGAATGAGTTGGTGTGTCCAAACTTTTTACTGGTACTGTATATTCGATTCAGTCCGGGAACATTTGTATTCTGTTTTAAGGAGATATTTCTTATTGTTTGAAATGAAACAATACAGGAATTATTTGACAATAACTATGAAAATATTTCAATATGCGTTCAACAGTCTGTCTTTTATATCTTCATATAATCGCTCCCAGAAGTCTTAGCAAACAGAACCATGTTTCATTTAAAACAAACGCTTAAACATCTATTTTGGTGGCATAGTCAGATTCTCATTATTTTAATATTTATGTAAGATTAGATTGTCCTAACCAATATTATTATATTCTAATATGAGCCTCCTTTCCGTTGTGGATTGGTGGGGTCGTCTTGACCCCTTCCCCTTTGGCTTGTGTTAATGATATATGACAGAAATTTCCTTGTGCTGGTTCAGTGGCAAGAAAGGTCCTGGCTAGTCTATATCAATCCATCTGACTCATGTTCCTGTGTCTTGAATTACCACTTGATGGAAACCTGCTGCTCGCTCCTCTTGCCAAATGAAATCAGATCTCCTCTACAGCCCGGTGTGATATTGATCCATATTCAACACCCAGGCTGCCGATCGATCACTATTGATTTACAATAAAAACACTCCTCTGCTTGTTCAGCAACACGTTCAATATGGTTGAAGAAAAAACTGCATTTTGTCTTTACCATACAGGGACCAGAGCCATATAAACAGCATTTTGTCTTTACCATACAGGGACCAGAGCCATATAAACAGCATTTTGTCTTTACCATACAGGGACCAGAGCCATATAAACAGCATTTTGTCTTTACCATACAGGGACCAGAGCCATATAAACAGCATTTTGTCTTTACCATACAGGGACCAGAGCCATATAAACAGCATTTTGTCTTTACCATACAGGGACCAGAGCCATATAAACAGCATTTTGTCTTTACCATACAGGGAACAGAGCCATATAAACATGTAAGGAGCTTTTTCATTCCAAGAAAGGAAAAATTATTATTGGTCTGAAACCCAGACAAAATGGTTAGTGTGTAACACCGTTATTTATTTACGGTACCATGACAGCCTACCCAGGACACCCCTAACCCGGACGACGCTGGGCCAATTGTGCACCGCCCTATGGGACTCCCGATCACGGCCAGTTGTAATACATCCTGGATTCAAACCAGGGTCTGTAGTGACACCTATAGCACTGAGATGCAGTGCCTTAGACCGCTTCGCCACTCGGGAGCCCATATTGTGCTGCAATAGAAAAATGTGCCACTATAGTCATGTGAAACAAACTAATAGAAATGGCTGAATGGGATGACACTTCTATTAGCAGTCATTTATTGAGGAATGCCTGTCCCGTTTCTGAATTAGCTTACATCTGTCTATATTGCAGTGGGGAAGTATAACTGTCATGTCAAATCTGTCTGATATTGAAATGGAATGCTGTAAGTGTGGGTTCAGCCATGTGCACTTCAGCTTGATTTCCTGCACGTTAACACAATGACAAGACTTCCTGTGGCTTGATATGAATAGGCCTCTCTCTCGTTATCCCACCCTCACACACATACATGCTCTCCCTCCCACACCCTCACTATTAGAGCCCAGAGTATAGAGCAGCCCTAGCAGCTCCAGATCATGGTATATCTGCATCATGTCTTAGTCCTAATCTCTCTGACTTCATCCCCCCCCCCGACCCTCTGTAAAATAACTGTTCCCATCCAGTCCCGGTTCTGGCCTACAGACATCTGAAAGAAATTATCCCCAATCTCTGACATCCAGGAGTTTACAGTTATATAATGATGGGGAAAACCACATGTCCCCAGAGGGAGCCACATTTTTGGGATGCCTCCCCATATGTTTGGGGCTAAACTCAGGCCAGACCAACAGGACAGCACGGCACCTTTTACCAGCTCTGGTCCAGCCAGTCTGGAACTCATTACATTGTGTTATAAAGCAAATCCAATAGAGCTCCCTCCTCAGTGATTGTGACACCATCTCGACCCTGGTTGTCCCTGTGTAAGTGCTGGTTGTTTGTTTGTCCTGCAGAGAATGACTGAGGGCTATGCAGGGACCGGGCCAGCCAGGTCGGAGGCGGCGCTAAACCCGAGCTGCCTGGCAATGCTTTGCTCCCTCACCGCTGGCCTTGTTTGGACTGCAGCTCCAGTTTGCTTTCTTAGAGGGAAGCTGAGCCCTCATAACAAGCCCTTCCCTCGGGTGGGAAGCTTTGCATAGACGAGGGAGTGATGACATAGTCCGAGAGGCCTTGCCAGTACACCCTTGTGCTCTTAGCATATTTATTTTCTCTGCCCATTGTATGGTTTAAGTCACACCGTATAATGTTTAGCCCCTATGCACGTGCAGGTCACTCTGATGTGATGAGCTATATGCTATAGACCTGTGGGCTTTGTTTTCACAAATTATTCTGGGGATTACTGACTGGCTGACCTGATTGTAATATTTATTAGTCTGTTAACCGTTTCCTCTGCTTTTGGGGCCTTCATAACGTACCTGATAAACCCTGACCATTTTCCGAGGATCCTTGCAAGATCTTTACCAATTCAATGTAAGAACAAGTGTTAATTTGTATACATTCAGTACTTCTCAAATCACTCCCACTCTCAACAAAATGTTTGGACAGTTTGAGACCTCCCTATTGTTTCAGACCAAAGGGTATGTTTTATTCAAAGCCACTGTTGTGTTCTGTTATGTTATTGAAATGTCTTGTCGATTCGACCTGGTCTGACAATACTATCTCATCGTATCCAGTGGAGAGTGAAAGCCATCTCAGCAGCAGGAGTCTCTGGAAAAGGGCCCGGACATTCTCTGTTATCCTGGATCTCCATCTGGAGGAGCCACTCACTTTGCCCCCTCCTCCTCCAATCTCACTGTGTGTTCCATAATAGGAATCTACCATGGCTGGCCTATTACGTTGTGCACACAACAAGGAATGAGGAGAGAGAGAGAGATGGGGAAGAGGAGATTGTTTAGACTGAGATGGACAATCCACATGGCTTCACCTTTCTTGTGCAACTGTCAAATAGAGACTGCCAGAAGTCTCAGGTCATGCGGTCTACGACAGTCAAAGAACTGCCTCGCTAGTGGGGGCGCTCTTTTCAGCCACAGAGACGCATGACAAGATTTGTTTTTGTTTTCTGTTGGAAAAGGGAACGTACGACATGCAGGTCAGGAAGGTCAGCGTTGGGGTTAAGAGTTCGCAACCTCTTTGGTATCTGAGCAACCTCATATGGCTAAGCCATTTCTCAGGCTTCTCAAAGCAGTGTGTGTGTTTGAGGGGTTTGAAGGGTATGTTCTCCAGTGATCTGTCAGCAGCAGAAGAAGCACATAGGATGGCAGCTGCTGCAACTAAACAGAGTAAGGCAGATTGGCAGGACTTTCTCAGTTAAGATACTTAAAGCTGCAGAAGGAGTCAGAAAGACTGAGTACTGTGGATGTTGAACTTTGACCTCTCATCCGAATAAAGAGTATGTAGAACAACTGTATACTCATTTAATGAAAATGATTTTTCATAACCAAAGTGTTCCTTCTTCTCATACTTAAAAATTGGCAATCATTTTCCTCAGTGTCAGTTCTAACCAAGCGCCACGTGGTCCCCCAATATCTCTGAAGATGCATTTTTCTCGAATATAGTCTATTTGTGTACAGATTGGCCTGTCACTTTGTGAAACAAAATTCATGATTTTTTTATTGTTGCTCTGCCATCACCCTTTCCTCCTCTCTACAAAGTGGCTTTTTGTCGTTTTCAGGGAAGTAAACTTCATCAGGTCGACACCGAGGTGTGCTTCACATGTCACTCAGTGGAGCTCTCCCCCTAATGAAATGCTGCATACAGATTTTTGCCTGCAGGCTCAAGGGGATAAGACTGTGGAAACAGAATGAAAAGAGCTCCTTTCCACACACACACACACACACACACACACACACACACACACACACACACACACACACACACACACACACACACACACACACACACACACACACACACACACACACACACACACACAAAGATCCAAATCTGCAATTTATTCAAATATTGATATTTCTACTTGTCAGGAGAAAGGTGCCTTGAAATTTCCTCTGAGTACTCCTGTCAGAAAAATTGCGAGAAATATGTCAGATCATTCATAAATAGAGTTCAGCACTGTGAAGTCAGTAGGGAACAGCACAAATATATATGCTTGTCAATGAAGAATAGGAGCAATATTACAGAGACTAGTACTTAGTCTTCCATCATGTCAAGCGAGCCGCCATTGCAGGCCCATAGTGTACACTTTTATATCAGTGTGTGTTTGTGTGTGTCTGTGTATGTACGTGTATATTTATCTAAATGTGTGCAGGCCATGTTGTGACTCCTGCTTAGATCTGTATGTTGTCTTTTTCCATCGAGACGCACCATTTCTCATCCTGCATCAGCCTATGAGAGCGTGGCCCTTCTGCAGAGGTCCGTAACTGGACGCTGCCCACCATGTGGTTTGAATTAGGGCCCCTGAAGCTGTGAAGGACACCTCAAATGACGTGAGGCACTCACACACAAATTCCAATCTGCTGAACGCTGGAGGAAAAGGGCTCTCCGGGAATCCTCTGAGATATTTTGGCTCAGGCCCGGAGCGATTAAAACAGGTTGGAAACCAATAACTCAATGAATCATGACTAAATATCCCATGAAATCTGCCTCGCTCAGTCACACCCACATGCACGTCCAAATCAACCCTCTCAGATTAGAGCTTTTCAAACTAAACCAGAAGTCTTGTTCTGTACTCCCTTGGCTGAATGGAACTCTCAACACTGGGAGCAGATTAGGCACTCTTGTATTTCGGCTAGCTACCTCATACCTGACAGACATAGGATTCAGATGATGCATGGGGCAGTGAGGCTCCATTGTGCCAAGACGATACAGAAAAGGAGCCAGTATCTCCGGTAGTCATGTGATGCTATAGTTCATAGCCGCTGACGAGGAGCGGTTTGGCACAGCTTGGCACCCATCTGGGTGGTGCAGATACCCATACTGAGGAGCTACAGTATTTTACAGCTAGGCATCTGTGTGGCTGAAGAGCTATTTAGCATATGCTGCTATATGGGGGAATGTGCTTACACACTGCCAGCTGTCGATCAGTGCTCATTTCCTAAAGCTTCATGCAGCATCGGGTAGATGCAGTACAATCCGAAGTGAATAATAATGTTGGTATTTCTGCTGCTTTAGTAGGAAACACATCCTACTTTGTAATGACTCCATAGAATGGCTGATGCTCCGACGTTTGGGCTGCAACACATATAACAGTGCTCTACTGACAGGGAGAGGGTTAATGTTTACCGCCTCAATCCTCCAAACTCTGGGAAGGCATTTCAATCCCTTGTAAAAAAATAGTGATATTGATTGGGTTTGTTTCGGAGTACCGGTATGTATATATGTCGATAGTGATAGCACTGACATCATCCACGTATTCCTGTAAAAAAACCCAGATGGCGCAGGAAGCCGAAAGTATTTGAATTTGAATCGCGCCAAATTGCTGAATGGGACTAAATGGTGTCATAAAATCGCTAAGGATCATGGTGAAAGTGGCACTGCTAGGTAGTCGACCAGCAGAGCTTGTGACTTCACTCTCCAGACCGGACACTGGGGCCTGATATAAGTACTCTATCTGTCCATATGTGTAAACAGTACGTGGCATTTGTGTGTCTCATAAGATTACACTCCTCTTCTCACGATCAAACAGTGACATTTTCCTCAAACTATTCAAATGAAGACATACAAAACTTGTGGCAACAACATTGTCTGATAACAACTGCCTTACAGACCCTTTTGGCTTCCATATCTCTTTCTCTTCCTTTTCTCTCTTTACAAGGCTGTCATACACCCCCACCCCAAAGAATGCTCTTCCACAGAGATCGGGAGCTCCTTCCCTATCGGCGGTGCTTTGTCACGTAGCAGAGTAGCGTGGAACTCACCCAGAGCTGTTGAACAAACACCAGACCAGCCTGTCAATAGCACCTCCGCAAACTAATTGCCTGTCAAATGAACCATCCCCAAAGCTGCCCACATATGCTTTGACTCAAAGCGCACCTTGTTAGAAGACAAGAGACACGTGTCTCTTACAATCGTTGTAGCCGTGCACAGTGCAGTGACCGTGAGATTGCTTTTTAGTCATTAATAAAGGGAAGGAAGGGTACAATTAGGTTGGTGTAATTTTACTACACGGAGCAATGGTTACGGTATGTACCAATTTATTTAAGTTGTAGACCCGTTACATGGTCATAGACAGCACACCTTGCACCAACTGCTATTGTTGTGTTTTTTTCTGTAGTCATTAGACTGTAGTAGTGTAGCTGCCCATTGGCTTGTCTGTTAGCCTGTAGTAACAGTACAGTGAGATTGACACAGCTGGGGAGAGCAGCTTGAGGCTGCACGCTTAGGAATACACAGGGGGTGTTCAAAGCCCCTCTCTGAATCCTGATCAGAGAGCTGCCCCGGCCAACTGATGGCCTATTAAATATACATGGGCAGGGGTCAGATCTGGAGGTCCCCGCTTCCTCCCAGCTATGTGCACTTAAGCGGAAAGGCTGGGCAACAATAAAAACCTCCTCTCGCTCCAGTGAGCTCTCCCCTGACACCTTCACCTCCAGTGTGTACGTCAAGTACACCTCACCTAGCGCTACGTTACAACCCTGCCTTTGTGAAAAGGAGAAATGATGAATTTTTTACACAGGTAATTATATATTTATATTCAATAACACCCAAGACCACTCTGTCTCTCCTTCCTCCAGACGTGGACAGATAGCCTTAGTTGATACAAAGAGAAAGAGTTTTAACTGTAGTTTTACTGTGTTGTGGCGGTTTGACATGTGATAAAGCAGGCTAGGAAGCAGAGACAGAGAGGAATGCCGGAGTGGTCCTTCATGCCCAGGCGTGATTAACATATTCAGAGTGACAGTCACTCTGTGTTGTTCTTTAAGCCTGCTCTGTCGGCCTAATGAAGTCGAGCAGCAGTTTATCAATTAACCCAGCGGTGAGCCACTTGTGTCGGGGATAACCCTTTTACCAGGCGTCACAGTAATCAGGTTGGTGCCCTTTCACCTCTAGCAAGTGTCCAACGAGACAGCGACTGTGACAGCGACAGCGGGACACACAAGCTTTCAACGGGCAAACCACTAAACAGGATTGGTGTGTGTTGTGAAAAGGCAGATAGAAGAGAGAGGACTAACTTAGCAAGAGGATCATGAAAAGGGAATGGATAAACTGGCTATGTGGTTGTTCAACATCTAGAGAGTGCACATCATAACACACAACTTAGTGGTGTCTCCATCAACAATTCCCCCCTGCAACTACGTCCTTTCCCCCACCACTGTTCCTTCATCCATTCAACATTGCTTGCGTTCATTTAGACTGCAGTGACCTGGCTTGTACACACATCAGCCCTTTCTCTCATGACTAACTACTATGGTCTCCCGGAGGATAATGTGGTTTAAACTCCACATCGCCTGTCTATTAGGAGAGACATGATGGCAAGCACAAATAATAAAATACATTTATTCCTCTGTATGTGACGCTAACTAGGCAACATATCAAGAGAGTGCTGCTGCTGCCGCTAATGGTCTCTCTCTGTCAGATATGGCACCCTCTGTTCCAATCCCCCAGGGGCCTCGCCTCCACATATCTTCTGCTTCGTTTTGCCTGCGAGCCAAGTCAGAAATGCACATACACCTCATATATATTTGATAGTTAATATTTATCCTCGCTAGGGAAGTGCACTTTACATGTGGTAACATACGATTACCTGCGATTCGTATGGCAAAGAAAAACAATCGATATGGATTTATAATTCATGAGAGAGGGGCTATCAGTTTTTATGGCTCTCTATCCAGGCTCATTAAAGTTTTATCGTAATTGACTGGAAGTAGGAGTTTTTAAAGCATGTTTCATTCCCTCACTTTTTACCTTTAATAATTAAGTCAAGTTTAATTGGCTGTATTTTGAAGCACCTAGATGACAGGACAAACTCAAATTCTGAATCATGAATTATAGACGATGATATGCTCTGCATTAGTGTGTCGATTTATTCAGTAAGACAGAGAAGGTATGTCATTGGCCAAAGATCATAAGCCAAAAATGTATTCTCACACCCTTCAAACACCCCTTTAGGCTGTTTAATGCTATGATATGGCACGGTCACTCAAAACTCCCTCACCAACCATGAACCCTGAATCTACTCCACTGATTGGTGGTCAAGTTGCTCTCTTGACGGCTGATTGACAGAAGGAAAATTGCTCTTTCAAATTTCACCCTTCATTCGTTGCAGTTGTTTCTTCCACACATCAACCCTCTCCTCCATATCTGAGACAGGCAGAGGCTTTATCCATTAGGCGGTAGCAGGGCGGACGGCTGGACAGATTGAGGCGGGATGGAGGAGGCAGCGCTGGAAGACAATCCTACATTTTAGCATTCTGAGAGAAAATCAATCATGTCATCATATAAGTGAGAAGTATGGATGGATTTCATCAGCTGGCTCCTGTCCTGTTCATGCCACTGGCTCCCTGACTGGTCTGTCCTGCTGATTGGCTGCCTCAGTGAATGCTGGATTTGAGAAGGGCAGGATTCTGAGATCTGTTGTAATAAGAAAGATGGGTCGGTAGTCTCAATGCAATTCTCTAGTGTGTTCAGTGCAGTACTGCTGAAGAACTCTTGTGGTTTTCCCTGACAACGTGATAATGGCTTAACCATCTGATTTAGAAAAAAAAAAACATTTAATGATTTGATTTAGAAAAAAACATGAAAAACAAAAAAAATGATTTTGTAAGAGGATGTTTCGCAACAATCTCCAGATATGATGAAGTGTTTTAAAGGGAACCAGGACTTTGTCTCTTGACATCGTCACCCCATCGTTTCAAGAGGTCACATATGAGCACTAAAAGGGCTGTGGGTATAGGGTGTGAAACAATCACAAATGTATGAAAGTTATGACATGGAAAGAAATAGAGAGAGAGAAATAGAGAGAGCGAGAGAGAGAGAGAGAGAGGGAGAGAGAGAGAGAGAGAGAGAGAGGGAGGGGGAGAGAGGGACAGAGAGGGAGGAAGAGAGGGGGAGAGAGAGGGAGAAATAGAGAGAGAGAGAGAGAGAGAGAGAGAGAGAGAGAGAGAGATAGAGAGAGAGGGGGGGGGGGAGAGGGGGGGAGAGAGAGAGGGGGGAGAGAGAGAGGGGGGTGGTCAGATAAATTGAGCGAGCAAGGGAGAAGGGGTGGGTTAGAGTGGTGATAAATTTAATGGAAAAATCAAATACAAAACAAATTCATTCCTCTCCACTTGATGCTTGAGTCGTTCCTTTCTTGGCCTGTGTTAAGCTTTTAAAATAAACTGTCACTCCTTATCGATTGCATCTGAATTGTTACCAAGATTTCTGAAAAGTAGCCTTGACACACACTGTGCAAATGGAAATCTTGGGAGATGAGAACATGCAGACTGAACAGCTAACACTTCAGACTTCAAATAAAATGGCTTTTCTTCTCACCTTTCAAATATAACTTAATGCACTTTGTAGGATTGCACATTTCATTGATCAATGTGTTGTACATTGTTGTATATCAACACCATTGCTAATAATGTGTCAAGTTGAACCCTTGCTTGCTGTTAGACGGAAGGAAGCCACGCTCTCTGTCATTGGAATTTGTACACAACACCAACAACAAAACAGTCTAAAAAAGGCTGTGCCACAGTTTGTTCAACAGTTGTGCCATATCTGTGATGGAGATGCCGTAAAGAAATTCAACTAATATGCAGTTTTCATTGACCAGTTAAATTGACACTGTGTAAGTGACAGATAATGAAATCAGTATGTCATGGTATGGTTCATTATTGTACAGTGTGGTGTATCAATTACATACAGAGAGCTTTATATTCACCAGTGTAGCTGTGTGTCAGTGGGAGCTGGCAGAGACAGAGAGCTCTGGTTGTATCTACTCATTCCCAAGCTGACAGGCTTGGCGTTTTCTCTTCTTTAACAAGGAACTTAGTGTGTAAAGGAGATCTATCAGGATAAAGTACAGCATGACTGATGCCACCCTCCACTCTCTCACTCCCTCTCTCCTCCCACACCTCTCTCCCACTCCCCCACAATCGCTCTCTTTCTTGCTCTCTCTCTCTCTCTCTCTCTCTCTCTACTCAATGGCTCCCTCAGGGGATCTTCCTTGAGCATTAGCAGAACACATCCAATGTCCCAGCTACCTGATTTCTCGATATGATTTGTACCGGGGATTGACAATAATCCCCAAATAAAAGTTGAAAGTGAATGACTCTCAGTAAGACACACGCAGACAAGCAGAACCAAACGTTTTCTTTATCTTCAAGAGCATGGAAAATGAATTGGCTTTTTGTCTTAGATCACAACATTTTAGCAACAGATCGGGGCGACATGTTGTTTTGTGTTTTATTCTCATAATTAATTCCTACACAGAAACCTCACTGATATACATAATGCATCACACACTCATTTAAATGTTCAGTTCCTCTGTTTTTTTGTAGTAACTTCCCATTACTCTTTACCTCTGTGTGTTTGGTAGAGTCTTGTAGTCAAAGATATCTGCTGGAGTTGCAGGATTTTATACAAGTTATAACGCAATTATAGTTACTTGCTTCTCACCCCCATCTCCACTTTCACCCTCCTTATGGTAATCCTTTAGGCTCAGCATCAGTGAGAGCTACGTTTTTACCTCAAGTGTACAGGGATGAGATTCACCCTGAATGTTTTAATCAGTCTGCTAACTTCAGAGGTATGGGGTAAAGAAGAAAACACATCCCAGGCTTATTTGAAATGTACTCGGCATCGGTGTTGGAAAACAGCTTCACAGGTAAGCAAGAGAGAGACAATTTGTGAATTTCCGCAAGAGAAGGAGCTGTATACTAAAAAACACTGGGCACTATTTCACCATCTGGCCCCTGGTGTGCAGGGAGCACCAGCTGAGGTCCGGTTTCAGCCGTCAATCACAGCTACCTCACTGTGGGGTGTGTATCCTAGTGAGAGAGCCAAGTGCCAGTCATTAGCCAGCGCTGCCGAACTGTGCTGAGAACTGCCCTGCTCCGCTCTCACAGCAGTTTAAATATCCCCAGCACTGTGACAGGATCAGTTTAGCGATCTGTTGGATTGATCTCCTCTTTAAAGTTTGGCCTGAGGCGAATCTAATTGGGAACGAGGCTGACTCCCACTTCCCTCTCTCCCTCAACTGTCAGTCAGTGCTTTGTTTACTGAGGACATGCCCAGACCTATTTACTGAATAATGAGGAGACTTGGTGGGGAGGCTGCTGATCACGCCGTAGTCCACAGCACGAATTCACCACTCTGGGGAGGGAACTCTGTTTTGGACTTTTTCAGCTATTGACAGTTTGCACCTACACTAACCATTACTTGGAGAAGTAGTTAGTTTTTTTTCTCCTCTCTTTATCCTATGCACCCTTCATGGTACGGAGGGCAGACAAGGTGCTTGTATACTTCAGGGGAATTATTCTGACACCTTCCAACAGTATGCAACATATGAGAGGATGTTTTCAAGGCAACGTAGAGGAGGAAATGTGGTTCACTTCCACCATACGTACACTGCTTGTGGAAAATGAAAAACCCATTTGACAATCCTCCTGAGATGTCTGGAGATTTCCTGATACACAGCAGTTATTGTATTTGTTCAGCTTGAAATATTTAAGCCCTTAAAACCTTAAAACCAAACCACGTGCAGGTGTCTTAGTTAATGCCCTCCAGTGGACCATTCTGGAGGAGAGTGCTTTCGCCCGATAGACCACTTCTTAGTCTCTTTGAATGAACGCCTCCTTAGATTAACATTCTCATTTACGAGGTTTTCAGTGGCGATGAATGACAGAGCCTTTTCGTTGGTCTGGAGAGGCAGGTCCATTGATGCCCATAGGGATTTATGAATGATGAAGTGCATGGCCAGCCACTATCAGAGGTACACAACACTGCTCTTAATAGAAAAGCATTTAACAGGGAGAGTGGAGGGGGGGCCTGTGGGGGGCTTTCTGACACTCTACTGATAAGAGTCAGCTCTTCAGAGGTGATGGCGGTTACAATGAAAGACGCTGATGGGGATACAATGACACACATGTTGCGTCTGACAGCCGGTGATTTAGACGTGGGGGAATAGCTGGACCGGGATCACAGTTTCTCTATGAGCCACCATTTAGCTCAATAGCATAGCATAGCATAGCATAGCATAGCCATAGTATCACCTATGCTCTGTGTAGCTTCTAGAGATATATTTTGGGGTATTGTTAAACTCTGGACACAAATAAAAATATGTGTCATACCTACTGTACATTGTATGCTGAGAAGGAGAAGAAGAGATCGTGAGAGCAGTGTCTCAGAGATAGTGAGAGCAGTGTCTCAGAGATAGTGAGAGCAGTGTCTCAGAGATAGAGAGAGCAGTGTCTCAGAGATAGTGAGAGCAGTGTCTCAGAGATAGAGAGAGCAGTGTCTCAGAGATAGTGAGAGCAGTGTCTCAGAGATAGTGAGAGCAGTGTCTCAGAGATAGAGAGAGCAGTGTCTCAGAGATAGTGAGAGCAGTGACTCAGAGATAGTGAGAGCAGTGTCTCAGAGATAGAGAGAGCAGTGTCTCAGAGATAGTGAGAGCAGTGTCTCAGAGATAGTGAGAGCAGTGACTCAGAGATAGAGAGAGAGAAAAGAGAGTTGTCAGTTTGAGGAATGAGCAAGATAAGAGGAAGGCAGATGGGCAGAAGGAACCGGGAGCGTACTTCTCAATTAAACATGCAAACAGCAAAAGCAGGCACAGACAGAGATGAGGACAGTTAAATACACATTACACCACACTGGAATTACGGTGCACTCTGAAAAGGCCACAATTTTAAACTATGTCTCCTTTCTCTATGCCTTCAAGATGAAGCCATTGGACTTGACCTGAAGGCTTGTTTAGTTCACCCTGCCTTTGTTCCCCATCCTTATTTAGAAAGGTAATGATACAGAGTATTGTTTCAGGGCAGAAAATACAGTTTCCTACTGCAACATACCTCTCTCAATGAAAAACTTCAAATCATAAAGGAGAATTCCAATTCTGCTGACGTTAGAATGTTGTTGTTGTTGTTAGGTCTGTGAAACATTATTGAATAATTATGGACTCCTTCTGCGGCAGGTGTAATGCACACAAAGCTGGAGCTCACCAGCTGGTTTGAGATGCATTCGTAGGAGAGGAAATGAGAAAAGTGGCATTTCATGACCATTCTGTCTGACTGTCTTTCTCTTTCTGTTCTCTCTCTACGTCAAGTGCATTTGTGGTAAAATGAGGGCGCATATTCCCACTTTGACATTCAGCGCAGATGCCATGGCGTAGTCTTAGTATTTGGGAACACAGAGAAGACAGACATCTGTCAGTTGTTGTCTTTGAAGTGAATGTGAGTAGGCAGCTGAAAAACACACGGGACACCAGTCCATTCAGACCACAACGTCTCAGGTGTTTACAAATGGAAGAGAGTGTGACAGCAGAAACCAGAGATGAATGGATGACTGGTGTTGATCTCCATCCTCATCCTGTGTGTTAAGTTATTCCTTAGCTGCTCCCCCAGTGGGGTGCAGGGGAACAGGAAGTTCTATCCAGGCAGCAGGCAGGCAGGCACAGTCCCTGAAGGACTCCATATGAACGCTACAGTGTGCATGGGAAATTTGGGCTTGTCACCCCCTATAATGGTAGTAGTAGTGATAGTTGGAGTGACACAGTAGCTATAATGGTAGTGGTTATTATATAACAGTGTATTTTGATATCATTGTTATAGGAGTGGCCATAGTCATTTATCTTCTGTCAGCTCTCCTCAGACCTGTATCTATTTCAGGTGGCGTGTCAAGTGAGAGCAGCTATATCTGGCTGGCAATTAAGCTGGCCTGCGTCCCCTTGATGCTTGATTAGTCTGACTGATGGAGGAGGCCATATGTGGCAGTTTCAAAACTTGGCAGCCAGGCTCCATCCTCTCAAATGAGAGACTGGCTATAAAGAGGCAGGCTGCCCAGGGACGCTGCACATATGTGGTCCGCGATGTGGACCTCCTCTCTGGGGACTTTCTCTGGGGTTCTAACGGCCCCTGGACTCTCCGGCCAAGTTCCAATAGGGGCGAGAGGTGGCCACTTGCTGGGTGTGTCACTGTCACTGGATGTCCCCTCTGGGGTGCAGGCTGAAGGCTAGAGGTGGGTGTGTGGAGAGGCGGAGAAAGTCGAAAGGCGTGTCTTGCTCGGAGACAACAAAAAGGGAATGCTTGAGAAGGGGGATCAGCGGGAGAAGAGCACAAAGACAAGGGCGCGGGCAAGGTCAGCCCAGCTAATGGGCCGGAGCTGTAGGCTGCCTGGGGCGAGGCACACTTCTGTTCTCTCTCCCACATCAGGCCTTCAAACACCCCCAAGTCTCCTCCTCTCCTCTTCTCTCCTATCTCTCCACATTTTCAGGTGATGCAGTCCAGAGATCTCATGTAGGTTTCTATTTTAAAAGACACACAAACACCTAAATGGTATTGGTACGAAGATGTGTGGGGGTGTTGACGATCACTACTCCCCTCTCCACAACCCCCAACCCCATATCATATCCTAGTCTCTTGCTTTTTCTCCCTTCTCAATTTGTCAATCACCAAGGAGCTGAACTATCCCCTATAGGGCCAGTACTCTCAGTGAGTGCAGGCAGGCAGAGAGGCAGGCAGCCTGGCAGTGGGTGGAGTTGTTCAAGAAGGCACAGTGTTTTCAGGTTGGCTGCTGTTGCTTGGCTCCAATCACAGACTGCTTTAATGTGCAGCGGAGTAGAATAAGTGAGTGGTTGTGGGCACCAGCTGAGCTCAGCCTCGTCTCTGCCTGGTCGCAGTGGGGCGAGCTGCTGCCACCTGACACTGGGCACCCTGCTCAGGGCTCCTCTTGGCAACGTGGCACAGCACACATGTCCCTCATTTGGATGGAGATTCAGACGCACAGCACACAAAAGCTTTGCTCCATCCTCCCCTTGTACGCCTCACTCCCTTTCTCATTTTATTTTTTATTTTAGCTTTCACGACATCCTAATAATCTGGGTATCTTCTTGATCATGCCCCCGTATTTGTTCATTTTTTTCTTCTTTTATCCCTCATCTTCTTGGAGACGAGTTTGAAATTGCCAGCGTCAGGACTTTGCTAATTAAAGTCATACTTTCAAAAATGCCATAATAACTGTTAATTAGCTTGATGCTATTTTCAGCATAATTTGCTAATTAGTGGAAAACCTGTACAGCGTTTCTCTCTAATTACAGTATGGCTCCGCACGGCGCATCTGTGTCTTGACTCCAAATGATACCATTACAAAGTCCCATATTACGCATCCTCTGAAAACAGATAATTGCCTCCACAGACACTGAGATACTTCAGTCAGCTGATTTGATGGTAATACATGGACAGGCACAGACACAAGCCTCCCCTAGTTCATGTTTACTCAATACGGAAAGGAAAACATATTCTGGAGGAGGGTTGGGAGTAGAATGTATGTAGCAGGTAGAGTGTTTTGGATTGGGTATCTACAACACATTTTACAGGAAACTACCAAAAGCAGATAATAGTTTCAACATTAATAGTGAAACAATTTGCCTACCAATCAACCATCGGCATAGTATAATCTAGCGAGTAGTGAATCGCTACATGACCGAAGGATGACTCGCTAAGTGTGAGGAAGAGCATGATGCATGATTGGCATGACCTGTGATCCCTCTCAGCTGTGCCCATCCTCCTCGACGCTCTCCGCCTGACAGCCACCAGCAGTCTGACAGGGGAAGCATCGGCGGTAGCTAATTAATGCATCACTTCAGAGCCCCTTTCATATATGGTTTCTGAAAGGCATTATTAAATTAATTAAAGCACCAAGTTAGTTAGTCATTATGAAATCAGGAGGTTTACATGGATGACAGCGTTTATGAATTAAACATCCCCAAGTTCCTCGCAGGAGATACCCGGGGATGAGTGTGGGTACCTAACGCGACAGATGTTTGCCCCCCTCCCTCAAGCTTACCTGTATCGCAAGCAATTTAGGGCTCATTTGTGGGTTTCAAAACAGAGAAGGGGAGAGAGGAAGGTTCAGGGTAGCTAATGGGTGGAGAAAAAGGAGAAAAGGAGGTCACAAGCTCTGCTCATCTTTAGACAGTACAGATGGTACTTTTACATACAATGCAACACAACCACTCACACTATGCAACAACGATATACATGACTTTGTTGATCGTGAAATACATATATTTTCAACACTGACACAAACAACAGTCTCTTGAATCTAATAATTTTAGAGTGAGATAATTGTTAGATCGTTATGGTCATGTGAGCTTTGAGAAATTAGTTGCTTAAACTCTGGCTTAGCTGAAGTGCACAGAGCAGAGTTGAGTGGCTCACTCAAGAGCTTGGACGATAGACTCCTTTTCATCTGTCGACTGGGATTCATGGAGAATCTCAAGAGGCTCTCTGTCTCTGTCTCTGACTCTCTCTCTCTCTCTCTCTCTCTGTCTCTCTCTCTCTCTCTCTCTCTCTCTCTCTCTCTCTCTCTCTCTCACCCCTCTATTCAGGAAGTTTGCCAGCAAGTGTCTTTGTTTACAATGCCAAGGGAAAATGTCAAAGACGTTGATAAGATATTCTTTGAATCTTTTCTTTTTTCCTTTTTCATCTTCCTAATCTAACAGTTTACTGAACTTGATAAGTGTCCTATCAACATGCTAATCAAATTACTTCGGAACCAAAATTGACAGTTTTCATTAATTATACAAGATTATTCTAATTGCAATTCAAATTTATTCATTCCGAACAGAAGGTATCCAGTAATATTTTACAAAATTTGCATATTAAATGGAGGGAGTAGTGCATTATGCATGGTAATGTATGCACAGTTTCTTATTTTTAACTTCATGGCCATATGTGGTGTCGTTGTAGACGCAGGTGAAAAGTGTAAGTGTGTTTAATTTGCTTGACAAACATTGGGCTGGAGCTTGTCAAAGGGAGTATTGTGAATGCCAATCTTCCTTCCCTCTTTATTGATTACCCCAAACTCTAAACATCTGGATGTAAATGTCACTGAGAGAGATGAAGTGAATCTAGGGATTAGTCCCTTCAACGGCTGAATCACTATCAATGAATCTAATAGCATAATTCAAGTGTGCAGTAGAAATAAATATACATGGTCTCATCTGGGGTTATTGGCACAATGGTTTGTAGAATTAAAGCATGGGGATTCTAAGTAATACAACCTACCATGTAACCTTGATTTAACTAATATACCACTATCTCAGGTATATATAACTAATATACCACTATCTCAGGTATATATAACTAATATACCACTATCTCAGGTATATATGTTTACTATATTAGGAGGGAGTTGTATGTTTACTGAGATGGATGTTTACTATATGAGGAGGGGGGCGTATGTTTACTGAGATGGATGTTTACTATATGAGGAGGGGGGCGTATGTTTACTGAGATGGATGTTTACTATATGAGGAGGGGGGCGTATGTTTACTGAGATGGATGTTTACTATATGAGGAGGGGGGCGTATGTTTACTGAGATGGATGTTTACTACATGAGGAGGGAGGCGTATGTTTACTGAGATGGATGTTTACTGTATGAGGAGGGAGGTGTATGTTTACTGAGATGGATGTTTACTGTATGAGTAGGGAGGTGTATGTTTACTGAGATGGATGTTTACTGTATGAGGAGGGAGGTGTATGTTTACTGTATGAGGAGGGAGGTGTATGTTTACTGTATGAGTAGGGAGGTGTATGTTTACTGTATGAGGAGGGAGGTGTTTGTTTACTGTATGAGGAGGGAGGTGGATGTTTACTATATGAGGAGGGAGGTGGATGTTTACTGTATGAGGAGGGAGGTGTATGTTTACTATATGAGGAGGGAGGTGTATGTTTACTGTATGAGGAGGGAGGTGGATGTTTACTGAGATGGATGTTTACTGTATGAGGAGGGAGACGTATGTTTACTGAGATGGATGTTTACTATATGAGGAGGGAGGCGTATGTTTACTGAGATGGATGTTTACTGTATGAGTAGGGAGGTGTATGTTTACTGTATGAGTAGGGAGGTGTACAGCGGGTGAAATAAGTATTGAACACGTCACCATTTTTCTCAGTAAATATATTTCCAAAGGTGCTATTGACATGAAAGTTTCACCAGATGTTGGTAACAACCCAAGTAATCCATACATACAAAGAAACCAAAACAAAGAAGTTCAGAAATTAAGTTATGTGTAATAATGTGAAATGACACAGTGAAAAAGTATTGAACACATGAAGAAAGGGAGGTTAAAAAAGGCATGGAAAGCCAAGACAACAGCTGAAAACTATCAGTAATTAAAAAGCAATCCAGCCCCCTGTCAGTGCAAAATAATATCAGCTGGTTCAGTCCCAACTGATGGCCTACAAAAAGGTCTCATTGCCAAGGTGTCACACAAGACACATCTCATGATGGGTAAAAGCAAAGAGCTCTCAAGACATTCGCAAGCTAATTGTTGCAAAACATAATGATGGCATTGGTTATAGGCGCATTTCTAATCTTCTGAATGTTCCAGTGAACACTGTTGGGGCCATAATACGGAAGTGGAAAGACAATCATTTCACCATAAATTTGCCTCGACCAGGTGCTCCTCGCAAGATTTCTGACAGAGGAGTGAAAAGAATAATCAGAAGAGTTGTCCAAGAGCCAAGGACCACTTGTGGAGAGCTTCAGGTACTGTTGTCTCAAAGAAAACATTAAGTAATGCACTCCACCGCCATGGCCTGTATGCACGCTCACCACGCAAGTCTCCATTGCTGAAAAAAAAGCATGTTGAAGCTCGTTTAAAGTTTGCTGCACAACATTTGGAAAAGCCAGTGAAATACTGGGAGAATATAGTGTGGTCAGATGAGAGCAAAATTGAACTGTTTGGATGTCATAATACTCACCATGTTTGGAGGAGAAATGGCACTGCACATCACCCTAAAAACACCATACCAACAGTGAAGTTTGGAGGTGGGAACATCATGGTGTGGGGCTGCTTTTCAGCAAATGGTACTGGCAAACTTCACATAATTGAAGGAAGGATGAATGGGCATATTTACGAGGAGCACCTGGTCGAGGCAAATTTATGGTGAAATGATTGTCTTTCCACTTCCGTATTATGGCCCCAACAGTGCTCACTGGAACATTCAGAAGCTTAGAAATGCGCCTATAACCAATGCCATCATTATGTTTTGCAACAATTAGGTTGCGAATGTTTTGAGACAGCTCTTTGCTTTTACCCATCATGAGATGTGTCTTGTGTGACACCTTGGCAATGAGACCTTTTTGTAGGCCATCAGTTGGGACTGAACCAGCTGATATTATTTTGCACTGACAGGGGGCTGGATTGCTTTTTAATTACTGATAGTTTTCAGCTGTTGTCTTGGCTTTCCATGCCTTTTTTAACATCCCTTTCTTCATGTGTTCAATACTTTTTCCATGTGTCATTTCACATTATTACACATAACTTAATTTCTGAACTTATTTGTTTTGGTTTCTTTGTATGTATGGATTACTTGGGTTGTTACCAACATCTGGTGAAACTTTCATGTCAGTAGCACCTTTGGAAATATATTTACTGAGAAAAATGGTGACGTGTTCAATACTTATTTCACCCGCTGTATGTTTACTGTATGAGTAGGGAGGTGTATGTTTACTGAGATGGATGTTTACTGTATGAGTAGGGAGGTGTATGTTTACTGTATGAGTAGGGAGGTGTATGTTTACTGTATGAGGAGGGAGGTGTATGTTTACTGAGATGGATGTTTACTGTATGAGTAGGGAGGTGTATGTTTACTGTATGAGTAGGGAGGTGTATGTTTACTGAGATGGATGTTTACTGTATGAGTAGGGAGGTGTATGTTTACTGTATGAGTAGGGAGGTGGATGTTTACTGTATGAGTAGGGAGGTGTATGTTTACTGTATGAGTAGGGAGGTGGATGTTTACTGTATGAGTAGGGAGGTGTATGTTTACTGTATGAGGAGGGAGGTGTATGTTTACTGAATGAGTAGGGAGGTGTATGTTTACTGTATGAGTAGGGAGGTGGATGTTTACTGTATGAGTAGGGAGGTGGATGTGCTCTAGTTCCAAATGCAGAGGCTTATACAGTAATGTAAGCGTAATAATTATCAAACAGCATGGTGGGCTCTGGCTATGTGTTTAACACTGGGAAAGCATGTTTGATGTGTAGAGACAGCCTATAGTGCATCCATACAGGGTGACTAAATCTCACGGTTCAGGGAGCACATTAGTATGGCACTACATCCACCCACGTTCTAAAGGTGATTTCCATTTAGACACACATTTCCTCATGAAGATAAATATGACTTGAATCGTAATTTCCCTGAAGTAAATATAATACAAATACAACATAATACAGTGTCAGACCAAGCATCCTAATAGATTACTGTCATGTTTTCCATTTGTATGGTAAGTGGTGAACCTTGTGGTGGTCTAGCAAGTAACAAATTGAATGTTTAATCCGTCTAAGGGCAGATTGAGAATATCAACAGACTGGTAGGTAGCTGGTGTGAGTTCTACTGTGGCTGCTGGTACATTTCAGCTCTTTAGGCGTTTCTGGAATGTGTTGGCGTAGCTAGAAGTGCAAAGTGGCAGATAAGTGTAATTTCTTATCTTTTCTAAAGGCGTCTGTTATTTCTCAAATAGCATTGTGACTTGACATAATTTCCAGTCATGCATGACTCCCTGTCTAAATGTTACTAAACAGATTTTAGATACATATTTATTTATTTTTTTTTTTATAAATATTTGCCTTGGCACTCAGTGAAAGCAAGATGAACTATGATGTTTATTTGACAAATTATTAAAAACTAATGAAAGAAATCACTTTGATATAATTAGTCAGATAGGTTTCCGGAAGCTCATTAGTTGTAATTTGCATGAAGAATTAGCCCTGTAGTGGTGCTTCTAGATGGAGGCACCAGATCTGTGTTTTAGTTCCATATCAACCCCCATTGTTTGTTGTCTAAGGATGTCTGAAGAGGCCTGAGATGTTTTTAGTCATTGCCCCTAGAAGCAGCAGGGTGTCTGTCAACATATTCCTCCCCTTAAGAAAGTCAACCTGTATGTGGAAGCAGTGTAGCAGACACTCGCTCTTGTGTACACAAGCCAGGACAAGCGAGAGGCAAAACACTGTCTATTTATCTGTCAGTATTCCTGACAAAGAACTGAGCTGACAAGTCAGGGTTTCCCTCTGTGGAGTAGGTGGGAGGGGGGCTTCTGCACACTTACATGCCCACTCTATGCCCAGTTTCATGTTATTTGCAAATCACACTCTTTGAAACTCACACAAACGGGTTAGACGTGGCACTAGGAGTTTGTCAGCTGCCTTCACAACAGCTAGCGATCAGTAACAGTGTGCGGTTCAGTAGGAAGCAGCTTTCTCTTAGCATTTGCCTCGCTGTCACTTTCTCAACGCATACGATGTGTGTTTTCATGCTGGGCTCAGCTAGCCTCCTGCTCTGGAAGGTATTTCTCTTCCCTCAGAGACTTCTCTTCCCCCTTTGGACTGAAGGAATCAGCATCTTACAACGACATAAACTCCCCCAAGAAATCATACTCCAAATCAGTGCTAAATGAATAATGAAGAAACATTCAGGAATGGAATCCACATTTTATGATTAACCCTCTCTAACCCTCTCACCAGGACAAATGGATGTAAAAAATAAAATAAATGAATAAATGTCTGTTTATCCTCTATAGCATTTTCCCACCACGGACAAAATCCTCTCCTCAACATCCTGACAGAGAAGCACTTGTGTAGCACTGATGTCACAGAGCTAGCTGGCCTCTTTCTCACAAAGGCTAAGGTATCATTAGCTTGCTCCATACAATGGCCATTCAAGCAGCTCACTGCACTCCTCAGGACCCCTGAACAATGTTATTATTTGTCTCAGAATTATAAAGACAGAGTTTTGCAGGAAACCCGACAGGCAAAAAACCCTTTAGAGGTAAATGCTTGGGGCGGCTTTTGGGCTTTAATCTCCGTTAGCATTTCTCTTGGACACAAAGACCATAATACAGACTTCGGGTCTCAGCAGCCAATGTCTATGTGTATCAGTATAGTCACAAATTATTTTATTTCTTATTCAAGAGTCAATATTACTCCTCAATATCCGTATTTTATTATCTGGAATGTACGCTAGGAGGAGTGAAAAGAGGTCTATCTAAAATGACTAGAATACTTAAATGAATGTTGTACTGGGGAAGCTTCTATTGTACAGAATGGTAAAAAACTAACATGTTTCAAGCATGACCTGAAGCACCCTTCTTATAAATCACACATGTAAGCAGGAGCAAATATTTTCTCTTTATCATTTTCTGGGTTTATACTCATATTGTCAACAGTATAACAGCTGTGTGAAGGGTTCTTATGTACTACCTTTGTGTGTGTGTGTGTGTGTGTGTGTGTGTGTGTCTGTGATTCATTCCAGGGCAGTTTTAGTCCTTATAAAATATTCATTTTGGTTGTGCAGGGCCCTGTAATTGCCATCTCTCACCCTGAATTATTTATACTTCGCACAGTCTGACAAAGCTTTGCCATACGGCCCCAGATGAATCAGAAAGCAGCCATCTCTGCTGTCAACAGCACTGGGCTTTCACACAAATATGGCAGCCACGTCTCTCAGCTTGGCCCCTCTCTCAGCCTGGCCCCTCTCTCAGCCTGGCCCGTCTTAATTTGCCATTTTCGTCCCCCCTGCCTTTGTCCTAGGAGCACAGAAAGGTTACCTGTAAGCTTCACAGAAAGGTTACCTGTTAGCTTTACAGAAAGGTTACCTGTAAGCTTCACAGAAAGGTTACCTGTTAGCTTTACAGAAAGGTTACCTGTAAGCTTTACAGAAAGGTTACCTGTTAGCTTTACAGAAAGGTTACCTGTTAGCTTTACAGAAAGGTTACCTGTAAGCTTTACAGAAAGGTTACCTGTTAGCTTTACAGAAAGGTTACCTGTTAGCTTTACAGAAAGGTTACCTGTTAGCTTTACAGAAAGGTTACCTGTAAGCTATAAGCACACCAACCTGCTCCTTCTCTCCCTCTCTCCCTACATCTCTCTCTCTCTCTGTGCCTTGCTTAAATGACAGCCCACTGAGGCTGTGTTTTGAGACAGACTTAATGTGGCAGCAGTAGCAGAGTGGCTGTGTTTTGAGACAGACATAATGTGGCAGCAGTAGCAGAGTGGCTGTGTTTTGAGACAGACTTAATGTGGCAGCAGTAGCAGAGTGGCTGTGTTTTGAGACAGACATTATGTGGCAGCAGTAGAAGAGTGGCTGTGTTTTGAGACAGACTTAATGTGGCAGCTGTAGCAGAGTGGCTGTGTTTTGAGACAGACATAATGTGGCAGCAGTAGAAGAGTGGCTGTGTTTTGAGACAGACTTAATGTGGCAGCAGTAGCAGAGTGGCTGTGTTTTGAGACAGACTTAATGTGGCAGCTGTAACAGAGTGGCTGTGTTTTGAGACAGACTTAATGTGGCAGCAGTAGCAGAGTGGCTGTGTTTTGAGACAGACTTAATGTGGCAGCTGTAGCAGAGTGGCTGTGTTTTGAGACAGACTTAATGTGGCAGCTGTAGCAGAGTGGCTGTGTTTTGAGACAGACTTAATGTGGCAGCTGTAGCAGAGTGGCTGTGTTTTGAGACAGACTTAATGTGGCAGCTGTAGCAGAGTGGCTGTGTTTTGAGACAGACTTAATGTGGCAGCAGTAGCAGAGTGGCTGTGTTTTGAGACAGACTTAATGTGGCAGCTGTAGCAGAGTGGCTGTGTTTTGAGACAGACTTAATGTGGCAGCTGTAGCAGAGTGGCTGTGTTTTGAGACAGACTTAATGTGGCAGCTGTAGCAGAGTGGCTGTGTTTTGAGACAGACTTAATGTGGCAGCTGTAGCAGAGTGGCTGTGTTTTGGTTTATGATGACTGACCAGTCCTGGAAGCCACTTTAGATGTATTATACATTAGTAATAAGACCATGTAGAAGTTTACAAACACACACACACACACACACACAAACACACACACACACACACACACACACACACACACACACACACACACACACACACACACACACACACACACACACACACACACACACACACACAACCCCCAACAACGACCACCACCACTATCCTCCTGGATGTTATACAGCTGTACTGTCAGTGAACGGTCAAAACCCCTAAGATGGGCTACAGGGTCTCATTGTAGGCCGTCCAACACCTTAAATACTGCTGTTCACTTATCTTCCTTCTCACTAGCGCAGGGAGGTGCTGACTGGTATTTCTTCAGGCCGCAAGCACTGAATGCTAACCAGTAATGCACCATATTCTCCCTTGCAGAAATAACCTAGAAATACCCTTTTTCACGCTGCTAGACCAGCTGGCTAGCAGTTTACATAGAAATATGAACTTTATTGTTGTATTTGTTGTGCAGGATTATTTTATAATGTCAGCACCATCTACACCTGTATTGTTGAGAAGGTGTGTAAGTAACAATAATGTTTTCATAACATTTAAAGATATAGATAAATCAAACTGGAATATATCAACATTTCAGTAAAGAGTAGAAACAGTATTGGTTGTATCACTGAAACTAGCTGTTGATTCATTTTCCCCAGTAAGGCCACACTAGACAAAAAGCAGCAGAATAATTTATGTTTTGTGCTTTATTTTATTCAGAGAGAGAGAGAGAGAGAGAGAGAGAGAGAGAGAGAGAGAGAGAGGAGAGAGAGAGAGAGAGAGAGAGAGAGAGAGAGAGAGAGAGAGGAGAGAGAGAGAGAGAGAGAGAGAGAGAGAGAGAGAGAGAGAGAGAGAGAGAGAGAGAGAGAGAGAGGAGAGAGAGAGAGAGAGAGAGAGAGAGAGAGAGAGAGAGAGAGAGGAGAGAGAGAGGAGAGAGAGAGAGAGAGAGAGGAGAGAGAGAGAGAGAGAGAATTCTCCACTGTAATGAGTCCTGCAGCCATGAACTAAATGAAGAGGGATGGACAGAGTTGGGGATCCTCAAGTGAAATAATGTCAATGCCACTCTGGCCATTAGAGAACAGCGGGACGGTGGAAGAAAGGCTATACACTGTAGAGGGATGAATGGGGAGGTTTATTGTTTGTGTGTCTCAACAGCCCACCTCCCAAGTTATGGGAAATACTAGATGTTCAACACAAAAACAATGATAGCTTTAGCAATAGCATTCTCAAAGGAGGGCAATGTCCCCTAGAGTGGAAATGGTTCATTTCCCCCCCCACCCAATAACATTGGATAGTAAAGCACTTGTTCCGTGATAAAGAAGTGATAGGATCTGTGGGGCTGGTCCCTGGGCGCTTGTACAGGGGTAGAGCAAATATTATTGGTTACTACGGGGAAGGGGTAGAAAAACAGCTGTAGTTGATGAGAGAAGACACCAGGCAACCAGAGTATGACAGCAATGACCAGGTAATGGAGCCTGGCCTTTCAGAACAGGGGCCTGAGTGAAGTGCAGTAAAGTAACATACATACTGGAGCTGGTGGGGATGCAGAATCAAATTCGTTATTGACCTGTGCACTATAATCTCAGCGGAGACCTGCTGTCAGCAGATCGTACTGGTGTGTTGTGAGACGTTTGTTCCAGGTCTCCTCCAGCCTCACTGAGGCCCATAGTTAGGCCCATACTGGGGTCTGATGGGCTGTGGCTGGGTGGTGGATGACCTCACTGTCATGGCCGCCGGCTGTTGACTCTTCACGGTCATTATTGCTTGGGCACCAATCAGGAGGAAATGACTGTCAATACCTGACACTAATGGATGTTTCAGTGGTGAACTTCTGAAATGTGCTGTGTATAAAACACAGTTAATATTGGTAGTACTGCAATAATACAATGGAGTGATTACTTCACATTTTTCCCTTAATCAAAGGCAGAGATGTCAAGGAGTGGGTGACATCTTCCCCTCCCAATTAGCTCAGCTCCTTAAATCAGGAAGCGTCTCTTCACTTCGTCTGTTTGTTTTCTCCATTGCTCCTCTATTTGATGGTGGGAGAGCTAGAATTAGGCTGACGGGTCTCCCTTTGAGTGTCAGCCTAACATGATCAGAGTAGAGATAAGAGGGTCTAGCTGTCCTCAAATCATTCAAAGTCTGCCTTTTTCTCCTCAATTACCAGGCGTGTGAAGCACACGGAGTGGAAACCGCCGAGCCCGCTGCATTACTAAAGAGACAATCTATTTCCCCTTTGACCAGAGGGAGAGAAATCATTATGGTATGATTAGTAGCTAGCCTCGGCAGTGTGGCGAGCATGGAGGTGCAGGCTACAGGAGAATCCTATTAATTGCCCTAGTCTCCGTTAGAAAGGGATTGTTTTAGCGTTGATCTGTGGGTCTGTAACTCAGGCTGCTGGAAGATGAAAGCTGATGTCAGGTTGTAGTTATACTGGCAGACTTCAGACAGGGAGAGGGTTGTGTCAAAATGAGCATAGCTCTCTAGTACTGGAAGTATATCTCTTTAGGCTCTCCCCTGTCTCCCCTCTCTCTCTTTTGTCTTTTACTCTTCATAGTTTCCTCCTCCCCTCCTTGTCTCTTCTCTCTCCCCCACTCACTCTTCTCTCTCCCCCTCTCTCTTGTGAATTGCAGCCCTGCTCCAACTGATAGCTGCCTGGGCCGATTATTTCCTCCACGGCGGTCCGCTGAGAGCCTTGCGTCTACTGGCTTTGGAGGAGTTGCTTTAATTAGCCATGTTAATATCCCCTTCATTGGCCTTAATATCTCTCTACACCTTCCTCCATCTCCACGGCCACCAGGGTCCTCCTGTCCTGTCTCTAGCGCTGATTATTGAGAAGGATAGCTTTAATCAAACCTAATCGCAGTTCATTCTTTCTCTCGGTCCTCCCTTTGCCCTCCGTTGCCAACATCTAATGGCGTCGTCGCCTTGATATCCCATTAAAAAACGATCAAAAAATCTTGTTTTTGTCTCCGAGCAAAACACCAGCACAAACTTCTGTAGATATTTAAGGAGTAAAAGAGAGAGGCTGGTCTTAATTGCTTGCATTTTCACCAAGGACCAATTTACAGTGTGCTCATGTAGAATGTTAACCAACTCTAATGTAATGATGCTTTACTGTTGCCACTAACATGGACTACTGTTGAAATGAGGCTTGTCTGTTAGCTAGGAAATGTGGTTAATCGTCTTCATAACAGTAAACATAAATGAGCAAGTTCACAATAGAACGGCTGCTTTTTATTCCCAAGTTGTCCTTTTCTGTTTTATTGCTCATGTTTTGTTTTAGTGCAGTTTTTACACGTTGTAATTGTATTACCACACAACAGAAAAAGGAGCAGTAAACCCACTTCAATAACATTTACGTTTTGGCAACAAAATTCATTTTAAATATTTTTATTTCGCATATATATATATATATGTTTTTTTTGTTGTTGCACAAGATGAAAACATACAGAGCAAATTAATCTTGGACACACACACACAGGATCTTACCCAAACACACACTCACACACTTGTCTAATCCAATCTGTATGAGAGGCGACAGACAAATAAAAGTCATATTTCAGGTCTGCTTTCCGCAGATGTCTTCTGCTTCTGCATTACGACTCTTTGGAGAAATAAAAACACTGCGGATTAGAGAACATAATGGCCAACAGCTGCAACCAAAAACACACAGAACATAATCAGGCAAAAAGCACTAATGACAAGTCCGTTTTTTTTATGGCCTCGCCGCACACCAACAGCCAATCAGCATTTTGGCACGGATTAAAACTTTTTATTGATTGCAGAGCCAAAGCCCCTTGGATGAGGAGTGGAAATATTTTCTCACCTCTCATGCTCTTTGGGACTGGCAGTGGTGCTAAGAGAGTTGGAGTCTTATTGGAGAACACTTCTAAATGACCAAGTCTGCATGTGTTAACGTGGCCAGGGTAAGAGGGGGGTCATTTCAAATCACTGATTTATTGCATTGGCCCAGATCCCACTGTGGAGTGAGAAGTAGGAGGCTAGAGTGAGGAAAGACCTTCTTAGGCAACAAGCTCCATGTTGAGCAAAGAAACATCAATTCAATCCATGTTAATGCAATAGGTTCCAACATAGCCAATTCAGCTTTTCAATGGAAACCATGAAAATGTACATTAAACCAATAAATGATTGTGAGTGTTTACATCAAACTTGGAGAGCTCACGATGGGAGACGTTTTCAATGAGAGAGAGAGAGAGAGAGAGAGAGAGAGAGAGAGAGAGAGAGAGAGAGAGAGAGAGAGAGAGAGAGAGAGAGAGAGAGAGAGAGAGAGAGAGAGAGAGAGAGAGAGAGAGAGAGAGAGAGAGAGAGAGAGAGAGAGAGAGAGAGAGAGAGAGAGAGAGAGAGAGAGAGAGAGAGAGAGAGAGAGAGAGAGAGAGAGAGAGAATAGATGGAGAGAGAGAGTGAAGCTCACATACTAACCAACCACTGATCTGTCTCTCACATGACATTTGTTCAGAGACGATTAGCCAGGTTGTAATTTGTGGCATAATTGCCTCACCCATCCACCAGTGTTTGTGTGTGTGTGCGTGTGTGTGTGTGGCGTGAAGCGAAGCTCCCAGGAGTGGCCGCCTAATTGTCTGACAGGACTATACGTTTTGTGGAGCGCTCTCACCTTGTTAGGTCCTTTATCCCTGATGCTCTTCAAACAAGACCTGGTCACAGGTGGGCCTCATTTGCCTCCCTATTGAACAGCACAACTTTAATTGCACAGGGGGTGTTCTGGGATTAAATAGATGGGTGGAATATCAAGTGACTTCCTGTATGATAGTAGCAGATGGGTCTGGGAACAGGCCGTGAACTCAGGTGAGAGGATGATATGGATAAGGGTTGCTGCTAAGGGATTCTTGAATGGCTCTATCCTTGTTTTTGGACTATTTCGTAAATATTTCATGGTTAGTACGATGTAGTTACATTCTATCTTTGTTTTGTGGTCTCTTTCAGATTCTTCCTGAAGTTCTTCCTGAAGTGCAATCAGAACTGTCTGAAGAATGCAGGGAATCCCAGAGACATGCGCAGGTTCCAGGTAACTGAAAGTTACACACACACACACACACACACACACACACACACACACACACACACACACACACACACACACACACACACACACACACACACACACACACACACACACACACACACACACACACACAGGTTTAAACTCACTCAGGTTTACACGCACACATCCATGCAGAGGGTGTCAGTGTGCTGCTTAACACATGTAGGAATATTTATTGGAGAACACCATCTGACACAAATAAGGATTTGGGATTTAAGAGGTGATATCAATTGTGGTCCTGACAGCTTTCTGAACAACAGTACAGGAGGGAGGACGATCCCACCACAAGTGTTAACACACACACACACACACAAAGCGACGTCTATCTGGAGGTGCGGAATACTCTCATGTCTAAGAGGCTACAGATGCTAAAATACATTCTCTATTAAACGTGGAGGGCTGCCATTGAAGTTAGTGATCTCCATATCCACCTACCCCAGACCCATATACCCCAGGTCAGAGGTCAGGGCTGAATAAAATGGAGGTATCCTATCTGCCTTGCTACAAACAACAGGGGCCATCAGTCACTGCCAACCATGGGCCATGACAAACACACCAACCTAGCTTTCCCCCAGCAACCCTCAGACATGAAACAGACAGACTCTTTCTGATGTCACCACTAGACCTCCCTTGTCTCCTTTTCCCTGAGGGGGTAACTGGACTTAACAGAGTCAATCCCTTCACAGACAGCTCAGGTGTTCACTCTACCATCGAATGACTCCTAAATTCACAAGAGACTGGAACATACTGCCCCAGCCATGACAGCTACTGAGTTATCTTAAAAAAAGATATCTCCCTCAGGTATACAGTGCATTCGGAAAGTATTCAGACTCCTTGACTTTTTCCACATTTTGTTACGTTACAGCCTTATTCGAAAATTGATTAAATTGTTGTTGTTTTTTTCCCCTCATCAATCTACACACAATACCCCATAATGATGAAGCAAAAACAGTATTTGTTTTTTATATTTAAAAATGTGTTAAACATTTCACATCTAAAACTGAAATGGTGCCAGGTTTCCCCCAGATGTGACGCTTGGCATTCAGGCCAAAGAGTTCAATCTTGGCTTCATCAGACCAGAGAATCTTGTTTCTCATGGTCTGAGAGTCTTTAGGTGCCTTTTTGGTAAACTCTAAGCGGGCTGTCATGTCCCTTTTACTAAGGAGTGGCTTCCGTCTTGCCACTCTACCATAAAGGCTTGATTGGTGGAGTGCTGCACCGATGGTTGTCCTTCTGGAACGTTCTCCCATCTCCACAGAGGAACTCTGGAGCTATGCTAGAGTGACCATCGGGTTCTTGCTCACCTCCCTGACCAAGGCCCTTCTCACCCGATTGTACAGTTTGGACGGGCGGCCAGCTCTAGGAAGAGTCTTGGTGGTTCCAAACTTCTTCCATTTAAGAATGTTGGAGGCCACTGTGTTCTTGGGGACCTTCAATGCTGCAGAAATGTTTTGGTACCCTTCCCCAGATCTGTGCCTCGACACAATCCTCTCTCGGAGCTCTACAGACAATTCCTTCGACCTCATTGCTTGGTTTTTGCTCTGACATGCACTGTCAACTATGGGACCTTATATAGACGTGTGTGCCTTTTCAGATCATGTCCAATCAATTGAATTTAGCACAGGTGGACTCCAATCAAGTTGTAGCAACATCTCAAGGATGATAAATGGAAAAAGGATGCACCTGAGCTCATAGCAAAGGGTCTGAATACTTAAGGTATTTCTGTTTTTTTTTTTTTTACATTTGCAAACATTTCTTAAAACAAATATTTAATAACGCTGCAATGTAACAAAATGTTGAAAAAGTGAAGTGGTCTGAATACTTTCCGAATGCAGTGTGTATAACAGGAGGTGTATAAGTGAGTGTTGTATACAACTTCTACCCCATTTGTATCTCTTTATCTTTAAGAAATCAAGATTTACCATATTTATAGGGAATCAACTGGCAGGGCTTATATTCTATGAATATTATTTGACATTATTGTTGGAGTATTTGGGTGTGGGTGGTATTATAGGCCAAGGCTTACAATATTGTTGGCTATCTTCTTCGGTCTCCATTCCATTGGCCAGAATGCCGTTTTTCCCAGATAGTTTTACCAGATGCTTCACTGTAGGTGTTTCTCCGGCCAAGGTTGTGTATTCTGCATGCCTTCCACTCCGCTTATTACCCCCCCAAACCAGCTGGAGGCCAGAGAGGGCCACATCCATCATCCCCAGCTTGGCCCAGCTCTGAACCTGCGAGCAAGAATGGACCTCTTTCACCTCCCCACTCAGACCCCCTACCTCCTTCCCAACCCCACACCCCCAACTAACTAAAAAAGCACCCCCCAAATTCCACGGCTACACCGAGGTCACTCACCGGTAAACAGAACCTGAAAGGGGCTCTCTCTTTCCGGCTCGGAAACACTTTCTCCATTCATGGCTTAGTCCACTGTTTGGAGATGTGGTCGAGAGAAAAAAACAACAATAAAAACAAGCACTGTGATATATTGAGGCCAGGATTAAATCAGATCGCGGGTTTAAGGCACTGCGGCTTTTAAAGGCAATGTTCAATTGAGGCGACATATCTTATGTAGCGTTTACCGTGAATGGGATCTCCACGAACATGGGAACATTTAATCTAGTTTGTCAACTGTACGGAACTACAGTGCCTTCAAAGTATTCACGCCCCTGGCCTACACACAATACCGCATAATGTCAAAGTGGAATGATGTTTTTAGAAATGTTCACAAATTAATAAAAAATCTAAAGGTGAAATCTCTTGAGCCAATAAGTATTCAACCCCTTTCTTATGGCAAGCCTAAATAAGTTCAGGAGTAGAATGTGCTTAACAAGACACATAATAAGTTGCATGGACTCACTCCGTGTGCAATAATAGTGTTTAACATGATTTTTGAATGACTACCTCATCTTTGTACCCTACACATACAATTAGCTGTAAGGTCGAGCAGTGAATTTCAAACACAAATTAAACCACAAAGACCGGGGAGATTTTCCAATGCCTCTCAAAGAAGGACAGCTATTGGTAGATGGGTAAAAAAATAAAAAAGATACAGGCGTTCTTCCTAACTCAGTTGCCAGAGAGGAAGGAAACCACTCAGGGATTTCACCATGAGGCCAATGGTGACTTTAAAACAGATACAGAGTATAATGGCTGTGATAGGAGCGTACTCCACAATACTAACCTAATTGAAAGTGAAAAGACGGACCCCTGTATAGAATAAAAATATTCAAAAAGTAAAACTATAAAAAATGGCAAAGAAATTAACTTTATGTCCTGAATGCGAAGTGTTATGTTTGGGGCAAATCCAACACAATACATCACTGACTACCACTCTTCATATTTACAAGCATGGTGGTGGCTGAATTTTGTTATGGTTATGCTTGTCATCGGCAAGGACTTAGGAGTAAAAAAAAAATATATATATATGTAATAGAGCTAAGTACAAGTCCTGGAGCTAAGGAAAACCTGTCTCAGTCTGCTTTCCAACAGACACTGGGAGACAAATCCACCTTTCAGCAGGACAATAACCTGAAACACAAGGCCAAATATACACTGGAGTTGCTTACCAAGACGACATTGAATATTCCTGAGGTCTAGTTACAGTTTTCACTTAAATTGTTTTGAAAATCTATGGCAAGACTTAAAAATAGCTGTCTAGCAATGATCAACAACCAACTTGACAGAGCTTGAAGAACATTTTAAATAATAATGGGCAAATATTGTACAATCCAGGTGTGCAAAGCTCTTAGAGAATTACCCAGAAAGACTCACAGCTGTAATCGCTGCCAAAGGTGATTCTAACATGTATTGACTCTGAGGTGTGAATACTTATGTAAATTCTATATATATATATGTGTTTCATGTTCAATACATTTGCAAACATATCTAAAAACGCGTTTTCACTTTTTCCACATTTAATAAATGTTCAATTCAACAAGGGGTATGAATACTTTCTGAAGGCACTATAGATGGATGTGTTTTGTGAATCAATTACATCAAGACAACAATTGTCAGAGTGAGTCAAAACAAGTGATTATACAGTAGAGAGAGCTAAATATTGTTGTTGAAATCTGAAAGCAATAAAGCGTGATTAAGCCGATGTTTTGTACGTGATTGTGTCCCCTTCCTACAGATTGCTAAATGACACGGTCTACCTTCACTCTTGTTGCAGGTTGTCGTCTCGACGACAGTCAATGTGGACGGCCATGTCTTGGCTGTCTCAGACAACATGTTTGTCCACAACAATTCCAAGCATGGGCGAAGGGCTCGCAGACTCGACCCTTCAGAAGGTACGCCTCCTTATCTCGAGAATGGTAGGCACATTTCACATCATATTATTTGCTTTGCTTTTTTCTTTCCTTTCATTCATACATTTTTTCTCATTTTGTGTTGTAAGTCGCTATTTGCCTCCCTCATGCATACTATTTGTAGTGGATTGGAAATAGTATACAGTATCATGCATAAGGCACTAATCATTCGAATAATGCTAGTAATTATGGACATTTGAATGATGACAAAATGATATGCTATTTCCAATCTTGACCAATTATTAACTGCACATAAATTAGAAACATGATGAAATTGGCAAATAATTCACAGTGAGGTCAGTTTCCCGTTGCTGGGTGCTGCAGTTTCAGCTGAGAGGAGAAATTAGGGGATGAAGGAGAGGGCGGGAGGAGGGTCTTAGGAGAAAAACAGGACATACTGTTTTTCTTCCAACTGATTCCATATGATAGACTGCATGACCAAAAGAGAGAGAAGCAGGAATAAAGCCAGCATAAAGTGCACTAAACATAACCTTCTGACCCCTCCTGGCCTCCTCTCGCAGATGGGAGCATAAACACCTGAAAGATTATGGGAAAAACAGAGCAGGTCAATTGTGCAAATTGCTTATGTTCAGATTTCAAGGGGCAGTTATGGCTAGACAAACAGTGTATATACACACACCACTGACTGAAACGGCCTTCTCTCCACTTTCATAGCCATTAATGGTCCTATCACCAAAAGCAAATGTAATGTTTAATACAACAACGGTAAAATCCAGACAAGACAATTAATACATCTAGTGGGGGGGGGGGGATGGGGGGGGGGGGGGTTGGGGTGGAGCTAATTTGTTTAAAAGCTATTTGTTTTTGTCTTTATTAATGACTCCACTACTGGAGAACAAAATCAAATAATTAA
>CM042388.1:45545314-45745314 GCA_023634145.1 Thymallus thymallus
TCTCTCTCTCTCTCTCTCTCTGTCTTTCTTTCGCCATCTCCCTCTCTCTGTCTCTGTCTCTCTCTCGCAATCTCTCTCTTTCTCTATCCATCTCTCTCTCTCCATCTCTCTCCAACTCTCTCCATCTCTTTCTCTCTCCCCAACTCTCTCTCTCCATCTCTTTCTTTCTCTCTCTCTCCTGGCCCCAAAGTCAATTTGTTTACAGTAATTTTGAAGGGGGAATTATTTGCCGTAATCGGCAGCACTGATGAAGGTCAGCTCCTTTGAGGGGACGCGGCGATCCCACAGAGAGATGGTCTTCTTTCAGACGCTCTGCTTAGCAATTAAGGAAAGCAAATGTCACTCGTCCAGACCTCAGAGATGAAATTCTGTAAGAGGTGATTAGCATGAAGTCAACAGCGCCTGTTAAAGTCAGATTTCCCGTAGTGTGTGCACATTGTGTCTTCGTGTGCGCTTTACGGGAAGAAAGCAAACATAACCTGAACAGCCCCAACAGCAAAGCAAACAAAGGGAGATGTATTGTATGTAGTGATACTTGCAACATAAGCATACGGTGATTTACTGTATCTACTGCTCATATGAAATACCTAGAACTGAAATAGTACGAAACGTTAATAGAACAAGAATGTGCACAGTTTGCATTGTATTCACAAAATATTGATGTAAAAAGACTACATTTAATATTGCTGTTTTACGGTTAGCTGTCATGCTATGCCTGTTGTAAACATGGTGTCAACATATTAAGGCCATGTATCAAAATGACAGAGAGAGTTTGATTAGATCAAATTAGATTATAATAACACCCAGCATTCTGATGAATGGCACAGCTATGTAGCAAAAGTCATGGCTGATGAAAGCATTGTAAAAAACAATGTGAAATGGATTGAATCGATCACAAAAGGCAAAAACTGAGCCTGAATAATTCATGAATTTATTAATGTTGTAAAACGTGAAACTGCCAGAATGCAGGGAACAAAGACAATGCAATGACATGAAACCAACAACACAGCTTTGGCTTGTCATTTTCATTCAACAGTCTTATTCTTGACACATTTGAGACGTGTTCAACTTTGAAATTCTACTGTACACGTAGGGCTACATTTGCCCTGAAACATAATGTGATACATCAAATAATTTCCACTCAAGTCCAGCGCTTAGCCTTTGTGAAGCGGACCATTTGAAGGGTCTGCTTTAACCACATCACTCCAAGCTTCTGATGAATGATTTTATTCTCGTGCCTAAAAGGACAAATCCATCATTTTTTCTCTCTCAAGGCTTATTTCCATAATATGTCTTTCTATTGGGATAAAGACATCATGGTATATAGAAGTGTAGGGACTGAATAGGCTCTTTTCTCTGTGTGTTAAGCAGCCACCCCGTGCATCAAGGCCATCAGCCCCAGTGAGGGATGGACCACAGGAGGGGCCACTGTCATCATTATTGGGGACAACTTCTTTGACGGCCTGCAGGTCGTGTTCGGAACCATGCTTGTCTGGAGTGAGGTACAATATGTTTTGTCACACCGTTGATTTGATTGAATTTCAGCCTAGGTTTGTCTTGTTTTACTGTTTTTACAAAACAGATCCTTTTTTGAACTGTTTCAAGCCTGTACCATAACAACTATATAGTAATGATGTCCATTAGTTTGTACGAGACCTTAGTAGGTGTGGTCAGACTCAATGCTTCCTGTGCCCTGTCTTCCAGCTCATCACCCCCCACGCCATCCGCGTCCAGACCCCTCCCAGGCACATCCCCGGTGTGGTGGAGGTCACGCTCTCCTACAAGTCCAAGCAGTTCTGCAAAGGGGCTCCTGGGAGATTTGTCTACACCGGTGAGTCAGTCTGCTTAGTGACCCTTTTCAGTCTCTCCTTCCTGGGTTTAGTGCCCTCACTAGCCATCCTCTCTGGATGGAACTCAAAGTATATTTTGAAAATGCATACTGACTTCCTTACTTCCTTAAAGTATTCACTGATCTAATACATTTGGATAAAAAAAACAAGGTTTCCCTGACATACATAGCTTTTACCTATCCAGTCATTTTTAATCTGTGGTGAGGTTAGACATAAGGATGAATTTTCACAGTACTGGAACAGGGCCCCAGTGTCAAGGCAGTAATGATCGACTAACCAGGGCCCTGCTCTTTGGTTCTGGAATGTTCAATGTGTGAGAAGTGAAAACTGCATAGCTATCTTTGGTGGAAGGACTTCTATGAGTGAAACTTGATCTCACCCTGAGCTGCCATTAGAAGGCGATGCTGCCTAGCTTTGTTAAATTCAATTTGTCAGGATAATTCACTCTCACAATTGTATTTCTCTACTCGTCAGATATGCATCTGCTAATTTGCAGATTCTTGATTTACACTACATGACCAAAAGTATGTGGACTCTTGCTCGTCAAACATCTTAGTCCAAAAATGATATGGAGCATTAATATGGAGTTGGTCCCCTCTTTGCTGCTATAACAGCCTCCACTCTTTTGGGAAGGCTTTCCACTAGATGTTGGAACATTGCTTCCATTCAGCCACAAGATCTTGACAAACCATTTCTGTATGGACCTCGCTTTGTGCAGAGGGGCATTGTCATTCTGAAACAGGAAAGGGCCTTCCCCAAAATGTTGCCACAAAGCAGAATTGTCTAGAATGTCATTGTATGCTGTAGCTCCCTTCACTGGAACTAAGGGGCCTAGCATTGGAACTAAGGGGCCTAGCACTGGAACTAAGGGGCCTAGCATTGGAACTAAGGGGCCTAGCACTGGAACTAAGGGGCCTAGCATTGGAACTAAGGGGCCTAGCATTGGAACTAAGGGGCCTAGCACTGGAACTAAGGGGCCTAGCATTGGAACTAAGGGGCCTAGCACTGGAACTAAGGGGCCCAACACTGGAACTAAGGGGCCTAGCACTGGAACTAAGGGACTTAGCACTGGAACTAAGGGGCCTAGCATTGGAACTAAGGGGCCTAGCATTGGAACTAAGGGGCCTAGCATTGGAACTAAGGGGCCTAGCATTGGAACTAAGGGACTTAGCACTGGAACTAAGGGGCCTAGCACTGGAACTAAGGGACTTAGCACTGGAACTAAGGGGCCTAGCATTGGAACTAAGGGGCCTAGCATTGGAACTAAGGGGCCTAGCATTGGAACTAAGGGGCCTAGCATTGGAACTAAGGGGCCTAGCACTGGAACTAAGGGGCCTAGCATTGGAACTAAGGGGCCTAGCATTGGAACTAAGGGGCCTAGCATTGGAACTAAGGGGCCTAGCATTGGAACTAAGGGGCCTAGCACTGGAACTAAGGGGCCTAGCATTGGAACTAAGGGGCCTAGCATTGGAACTAAGGGGCCTAGCATTGGAACTAAGGGGCCTAGCATTGGAACTAAGGGGCCTAGCACTGGAACTAAGGGGCCTAGCATTGGAACTAAGGGGCCTAGCATTGGAACTAGCCCGAAACATGAAAAACATCCCTAGACCATTATTCCTCCTCCACCAAACTTTACAGTTGGCGCTATGCATTGGGGCACGTAGCGTTGTCATGGCGTCCGCCAAACCCAGATTCAACCAATGGACAGCCAGATACTGAAGTGTGATACATCACTCCAGAGAACCCGTTTCCACTACATTTTCATTTTACTTCACTTAGCAGACGCTCTTATCCAGAGCGACTTACAGTAGTGAGTGTGTACATTATCATACTACACTACATTATAATGCTACACATTATCATACTACACTGCTCCAGAGTTCAATTGCGGCGAGCTTTACACCACTCCAGCCAACACTTGGCATTGTGCATGGGGATGTTAGGCTTGTGTGCGGCTGGAAACCCATTTCATGAAGCTCCCGACTAACAGTTCTTGTGCTGACGTTGCTTCCAGAAGCAGTTTGGAACTCGATAGTGAGCGCTGCAACAGAGGACAGACTTTTTTTTTATGTGCTACGCGCTTCAGCCCTCAGTGGTTCCATTCTGTGATCTTGTGTGGCCTACCACTTCGTGGCTGAACCGTTGTTGCTCCTAGATGTTTCCACTTCACAATAACAGCACTTACAGTTGACCGGGGCAGCTCTAGCAGGGCAGAAATTTGATGAACTGACGTGTTGGAAAGGTGGCATCCTACGACGGTGCCACGTTGAAATTGACTGAGCTCTTCAGTAAGGCCATTCTATTGCCAATGTTTGTCTATGGAGATTGCATGGCTGTGTGCTCGATTTTATACACCTGTCAGCAATCCACTAATTTGAATGAGTGTCCACATACTTTTGTATATATAGGATATATTGTCATTTGAATGAAAGCACTGAACTAGAGAGAAATGTAAGCATGCAGAGTTCAGGGTATTTATGAGTGTGTGTGTGCACGCATTTGTGTGTGTGTGTGTCTTGTCTTGAGAGTAAAGGTTGAATTATCTTGGCTAACAGAGGGAAGTGGTGGTATTATCTGTCATCATTGGTGAGGAGGCGGAGGTCATGGGGGTCAAGTCCTGTCTGACCTGGAAGCCTCCGTCTGTTCTAACACTGATGGCTAGAATGAGAAGGACGCGTGAAACTACTCTCACTCCCCTCACACCCTACCTCAGCCCCCCAACACAGACCTGACCTCAGCCCCCCAACACAGACCTGACCTCAGCCCCCCAACACAGACCTGACCTCAGAACCCCAACACAGATCTGGCCTTGAGAAGTTGAGGGATGGGGGTGAAGGGACGGTGGACCCCTTAACCCCCCCCCCTCCCCCCCTAGACCCCTTCCATTCCGGGGCAGCTGTTTCTCATCAGGCCCCCCCCCCCCCCCCCGCCCCCCTGGCAGCCATCCGTTCCCTTCCCCTCCAACCACGTAGTCTGGCACTCCTGTGTTTAACCTCCCTACCAGCAGAGCAGAGGCCAACAAGGCACCAGGATAATGAAACAAGAGTGCAGTGTGTGAGTGTATGTGTGTATGTGTGCACATGTGTTTGTGTGTGTGAAGCCTGGGAAGGTGTATAAGTTAAGACTTTAATGGCTTCTATAGCACCCTGGTGAAAGTGCCAGGTCTCTTAAGATCAGACCCCATTAGTCACACGGGCTAAGAGAATTGGGATGATTACATCAGGTTTTACTGGGGGAACATGTCCCCTTCTGGATCTATGCTGATTGTCTTCCTTCTTCCTTCCCTGGTTCCTGCTCTGTTCCAGTTTGAAGAAAGATACTGGGAGGCAATGGCAGTACAATTTATTATTGTGGTGAATTAAAAGAGAGAGCCACCAATAAGACAAGTCTAGCTCCTCAGCCTACTGCGATTCCCAGAGTGGATCCCTCTGATGGTACCAGGGTCGACAGGTTAGGGAATGAAACTGTTAGCGAGCTCCGGGCACGTAACGACAGAAGTAACAGGGACTCCATGTGTACAGTAATTGCAAGTTGATAGGAAGACATTACCTCTCGGACAGTTAAGTACAATGTGGACAGGCAACAAACAGAGGACACGTAGTAACTTAATTCATCTAAAGGTGTCATCTCGGTGGTCGGGCAACAAGTGCATATCAAAGGTTCATTTATCAAAGCTGCGATTCAAGAGTGACTTTGCAGCGTGCCGTTGAGAGAAGCGCTTTTAGACCTTTTCATGTGCTCTTCTCGCCCGACCGGCTCTAGTTATGGAGATTTAACTCGCTCAATTTAATAAATTATCACAAATTACCAACAGTCAACATAGAGTAGACTGCAGTCACATTACCAACAGTCAACATAGAGTAGACTGCAGTCACATTACCAACAGTCAACATAGAGTAGACTGCAGTCACATTACCAACAGTCAACATAGAGTAGACTGCAGTCACATTACCAACAGTCAACATAGAGTAGACTGCAGTCACATTACCAACAGTCAACATAGAGTAGACTGCAGTCACATTACCAACAGTCAACATAGTGTAGACTGCAGTCACATTACCAACAGTCAACATAGAGTAGACTGCAGTCACATTACCAACAGTCAACATAGAGTAGACTGCAGTCACATTACCAACAGTCAACATAGAGTAGACTGCAGTCACATTACCAACAGTCAACATAGAGTAGACTGCAGTCACATTACCAACAGTCAACATAGAGTAGACTGCAGTCACATTACCAACAGTCAACATAGAGTAGACTGCAGTCACATTACCAACAGTCAACATAGTGTAGACTGCAGTCACATTACCAACAGTCAACATAGAGTAGACTGCAGTCACATTACCAACAGTCAACATAGAGTAGACTGCAGTCACATTACCAACAGTCAACATAGAGTAGACTGCAGTCACATTACCAACAGTCAACATAGAGTAGACTGCAGTCACATTACCAACAGTCAACATAGAGTAGACTGCAGTCACATTACCAACAGTCAACATAGTGTAGACTGCAGTCACATTACCAACAGTCAACATAGAGTAGACTGCAGTCACATTACCAACAGTCAACATAGAGTAGACTGCAGTCACATTACCAACAGTCAACATAGAGTAGACTGCAGTCACATTACCAACAGTCAACATAGAGTAGACTGCAGTCACATTACCAACAGTCAACATAGAATAGACTGCAGTCAATTCTAACAGCAGAGGGTGGGGCTTGTTGGATTAGTATTCTGAACCACCTCCAAAGCTAACAATTCACTCAGAGGATGTGAGCACCACGTAGTGTACATCAATACTCCTGTATGCAGTGAATATGTTCAATCATGGAAACACCAGCTACGGAGACACATAATGCTACAACACTTCAGAGGATGTAGCTAGCAATGTATCTATCACTGTGGCCATGGTTTATTATCAGTAATACAAACATGTCTTCATAATCCAAATGCAGCCGTTTTTATCTCAACATCATATCACTATTAGGTAACAATTAAGTTTGTTACCTAATAGTGATATGTTTTCAATTCAAATTGTCAAAAATAAACAAAAATGCCTTCTTAGCTAAGATTAATTTTGCTTGGACTGTCTGGGAGTGGTCTGAGTGGGGAGGGGAAACTTGAAAATGTGCTGTTATTGGCAGAGAGGTTTAGAACTCTCTTTCTTATTGGTCTATTATTAGTCTACCAGGCAGGCCAAAACTGAAATTTCAGGTGGTCTTTTCAAACTCTTACACTAAAAAGGCATTATCATAATTTTTACAATTGCACAGTATTATTCCAACCTCATAGTGTGGAAATACATATAAAACACAGCACTGAGCCTTTAATGTATCAATGTTTACATCATTGTTCTACTTTAGGGAAAGGGCATGTATTGTTGTCTCATGGAGGTGGTTCGTCCTGTGTCTGATCCATGTATTGGTTATCCATTGGTCAGTGTGGCCAGAGGATCAAACTGTCAAGCAAGGTTGTAGGAAATCAAAGGGAGATCGAGTCCAGCTGTCCTTAGGTCAATACTTCACACTTTATTAAGCACTGCATAAAGGATCTGTGTGTTTTCTTAAAGGGATTTTATAAAGGTCTTTCTAGGTAACTTGAATTTAGTAAATCATTTTTACTTATAACGTTACAGTAGACGACACCAGTGCAAAAGACTAAAATATCATAAAAACGATCAGTAACTTTGAAACTCTAATTACATCAGTTTCTATCTCGACTTGATTTCTTTGACAGCTACCTCCCAGGACCCCTAAGGAGACCCTTAGTGATATGAAGTGCTAGCACTGCTGCTAACACACTCAGCTACTATTCATCCTAATCAGTGGCATCCTTATACCTGGGGTTGTGTTCAAATGAACCCCTACCTCGCCCCAGAAATCGCACATTTACTTGGACCCCATTTGTCATGGGTAAATTGAGGGTCAGTACACTTCGCCTGTATCCTCTAGTGGGGATCCGGGACATGCATCATAATGTTAGGAGAGAATGACTGGCAAAGAGTATCTGTCATACATTTGTCAGGGGGAAGGGAACATTATTTGCTAATTTCCCAAGCTGGGAAGTGACAGGGTGCTTCATCTTAAGACCTTTGGTGACCAGCTTGGTTTCTGGGCTATTAGTACAAGTCAAGTGTTAGATTTTTTTTTCCTCCCTATAAGGCTGACTGTAACGAGAGCCATTTATCCGACCTCACAGAGGGCTACTCTTTAACACAATGGGTCTGGGTGAAGGGTTTTGAATGATGCGTCTGATGGTGCCTCATACAGTGAGTGTGTCTTGCCAGAGTTGGGTTGAGGCTAGACATCCTTGAAGGCTGATGAATCACAAAGTTTTCTTGTCAAGGTGACAGTATCGACTCCACTGCACCAGGATCTGACAAAATGGGTATAAGGTAGTCATTCATCAACGTAAGAACAAAGGGACCATGGGTGATTCACTCAATACTGTTGGAGACCAAGAAATGTCAGTCTGGTAGGGGATGTAAACGGAAGGTGTCAATACTGTATATATTCTGTAAGTAGTAATGCTATCCTATACCACTTGCAAAACTCACAATTATGAACATTTATGTTGAAGGTTGATATTTACTGTAATGATCATCAAGATGCTATGCATTGTAAATGTAATGCTTTGAATATTGATGTGTACCTTGACTGACCACTTTATCCTCACTTAGTTGGGCAGAGATACAAAGAGATCTTCAAATCTCAAATGAAACCCTTTTCCCTACTACAAGCAGAAATTGTTGGCTCTTGACCAAAGAAAATGCAGTACAGTTCAGTACAAATGGACTCCTTTATCAAAGCACATCAGTCAGTCCAGGCCTTGTGCTGTTCAGTCTGTGTATCGGGCCTAACCCTACAGCTCCCCTCCGCCCTTCAGCCGAGACGCTCTTTGAAGTTCTGGATTTGGCGCAGATCAGATACAGAGCTTCCTCACGATTTCCTCCCCTGCAGGGCAGGGTTTGGTAGCAGCTAGTCAGGGATGGGGTGGGGCCTAGACGCACTGTAAGATACGCTGTAATCAAGAAATTCACAGAGGTATGTAAACAGATCTGTTTAAGAGGGTCTTTCAATGGGATCTCTTTTAGTGTAAGGGCGTAGTGTACATACCAATGTTGTATGAATAGCAATGTATAGCTCATGTCCCAGTACCTGTCCCCCAGTCTGTCCTTCTCATTACATGCCTGGTATTTAGTTTTAGCTGCTCCGGAGTGACTGAGACACTTGTCACCTAGTTGGACAGGCTCAGACAGAAAGCCTTTGTAAGCGTGTGCAGATAGCGTCAAGGATTGAGGAGAAGGTCCTTTCGTCCAATTAGAGGGTTGACGTGACACACAGTCTACCACTCCCCACTGTCAAGCAGTTTGTCAGTTAGACTTTGAGCAATGCACCGTGACATTATATATTTCACACAGTGGAATAATTAAGAGACCTGGGAAATCCAGCTATGGAAAATTGATTGAAATAAGTGACAGCTCTTTAGCCATTGCATAGTATCGGTACAGGGGTGTTTCTCTATAAGGATGAAAGGACTATCCATTCAGGACTATTGTATTTAATTGGATTGAATTGGCACCACTTGTTGTTCTACTGTATTGTCACATTTGTGTTTGGTAATGGTACGCCATATGGATAGTCCACACTAAGACACAGTATTTGTCCTGTGCAGCAAGAAAGATAGATGGGAAGGAAGGAGGCTCTTGATAGACGAGGATCTCTCCTCCCTCCCCTCCGTGCCCCATTTTCACTATGTTCCACACCCAACGGGCTTTAAAGAACCCCCTACTCCCCATCCTCCTTCTCCCCTCAGTCCTACCTCCACCGCCTGTGATTGAAATTCATCGGCAAGTTTATTGAGAAATGAATGAGAGAGGCTGCATGGTATTGACTGTAGAGGAAAACACAACTCATCTTGAATGAGGGGGAAAACGCGGCCGTAATTTAGCCGTCATCGATTGGGCCCCGTCCATGTATTGATCTTCATTTTACAATATGAATTTGCGGCTGCAATCAGCTGTGAAGGGAGGCCATTTGATTTCTGTTGGACGGTAATGTGTGAAAGTCCCCCTCTACGTCCTTACAGGAGGGGGACACATACTTTAGATGTCATTGAAGGGGAGAGAATAGGTGTTTTCACCCATTTCCATTGCAGAGATAAAGGGATTTTTGAAAGTATGAGAATTGTGAACTGATACAGTACATCACTCCCATTTAATAAATGTATTCCATTTTATTTATTGCAGGAGCAATATCTGGTGGAATTGTAACTTATTTTTTTCCTGTCGAAGTTCATGAAATTTCAATGATTTTAGTTTTCTGATCAACCTGAGACTCCTGGAGATGGAACCACTCAGTGATAGCTTGGATTGGATGGAGAGAATGTGTTCAATGGTAAATGCGCTGGTTTGTTTAGCGTGGGTTTTTGCCGTGAGCTAAGATTGGTTGGTTTGGCTTGAAGGTGGGTTCTGCCTGCATGCTTCTTTTAGATCTGTCTCCACAGTGGACATCTATATTGCTGAACATCATGACCTCAATATGTCTTCCAGGGTGTGTTCATGTTATTCCTGCAGCTTCTATCAACTGTTTATATTAATCCATTTACCTTCAATAACCCCTGAGTGATACTGGCATTTTTCCTCCTTGTTTGATTCTATTGACGTCAGTGAGAGGACGTCATTTCCTGTGGTGAAAATTATACTATGTGTGACCCGTATCCGTGCTGCATTTTTAAGATGATCTCAGGTGCCCATGAGGCTTGAGTTGGACACTCTCACAAGTTCCAAAATCCCTAACACTTGAATGAACTTCACTCTGTTCTGTTTATCTGCTCCTCTTCCAACTCCCTCTCCACCTCAGTATAATTTGTGTTAGGGGAAAGAAACAAATGCTCAATGGTGTAGGAGGAGTGGAGATAAGCTCCAGGCAGTTAAGTATAATTAGCAAAAGTAATAGCTGGCAAATGGCAATCAGGCTAGTTTTTATCTCCTGGAAAGATAGAGTTATCGTAATAACCAATAATGGCTGGCAGGAATGCTAGTGCTCTGTGCACGCTTTCATTCAAGCCCTCAGACTTAAGAAGGAACCATTTCCCTTCAATGTACTGCTTTGCTCAAACATGTCCCCCTGCTACTGCCTGTTACTGCAGGCAAATACAGTACATGATTTCAGTACACTGCCACATACCGAGAGCATGCAGGCGTATTGTCATGTAAGCATTTTCATCTGCCAACGACGGCCATGTTACATGGTTCCTCTAGAGCGGTTACTCATGTCCTATTTCTAGAGTAGACGTAGAAGGAGTAGTGGACCATGCTCTGACGCCTGTTCGGCTGTCCACTCTGCATTTTAAGCAAAGAGCCTTCTGGACTGAATGTGTTAGGAGCATGAACCGATATGCACATCCCAGGGAGAGGAATTCTATTGAAATCCTGCTGTAGATTGTGTGGTGCTTGAAATGAGAGCTGGTATGGCCGCAGCTGCACACCAAGTCATGCATTCCATGTTTTTTTTTATTCTGTAACGTGACCGTTCACTCAGTAGAGTGAGGAGATTACGGAAATATTCATAAAGTTTCCATTCAGCTTTCATTCAGAATAATTAACTCTGCTTTATTTTTTATAATGTGCATTATAATGTGTATCCTATTCAAACGTGACAGTAATGTTGCTCCTTCGGCTGTCAACTATACATCAAATAAAACTATGAAATGATTGACATTATTTTATTTTATTTATTTAGTTAAATTATAAACATTTTTATTGTAAATTCAATTGTAAATTCAAAACAATTCTAGCTTCTCCTAAGTGATGAGGAAAATATTAAGTTGGAGCATTTTAAATAAACAAGTCAACTGATTCAAGCTGAAGAGAGGAGAGCACGTTATTATCGTTCACTTTTTTTTCTCACTCTTTATTCCTGGTGAAGTATACAAATGCAATCATATAAACAGTTTGATTTCCAAAGAATGAACAAAGAATGTTTTTTTACAGTAACGTTGCTCCTTCAGCTGTCAAATGAAAAACGATTAGCATTACTTTGTTTCATTATGTGGTTTTACATGATAAACATTTCATTCTAAACAATTTACAAAAAATGTGATGTTTAAGTAACTGAGCTGAACAAGTGAAGCGTTTCAAGCTGAACTTCTACTAGGGTTATAAGGGAAAAGGCTATTAGTCTATCGTTCACTCTTTCCTTATTCTCTCTTTATTCCTGGCGAAATATTCAAATGCAGCCCCTGCCTTACCTCGCTGTGTCTCTTTCTCTAATTATCTGTGAGGTCAGTAAGCAAAATGGGTAAGAAGCCAGGAGATCAATACAAATTATCCCTGAGCAAACCAGTGCTGACAGTTTGAATTGCAGCATATGTTTACCCAAAATCAGGCAATTTATCTTCATATCAGCCGAGTAATGCAGCAGGGGTGAGAGGTCAGACAATCTCTCCACCTCATAATTACCCGCCTCTAAAACAGGAAAGTGGTATTGATTGGCCGCGGGCCGGGAAGCGGGCGTGACTGGAACGTGCCAGCGCCTCCCTCCCTCCCCAGCCAGACTCCCCACCCAGAGCAGGATTTATGGGATGTGTGTGGAGGGTTTCATGTTTCCTCACTGTGGCTGAGAACCCTCTACGCCCGCTCTTCTCTCCTCCTTAGACACCTCTCACAACAGAGTTCTGGTCAAATATGGAGATGGAGCTCACGTTGGCATTTATGCTGACAGGGCGTCGTAGAGTTCAGAGCTACAATATTAAAGGGTTAGAACAAGGTGGTGGGAAGAGATGGGGAAGTGAAGGTAGGACCTTAAGTTGGGAGGTGTTTGAGAGACTATAGTATATGAGTGGTGTATAGTAAAACTGTCCTCAAGTTTGATTGTTAAGTAATCAACCTAAATTGGATGGACTTTATTCAGCTCAAATATGATACACAATGTAATACAACGTAATCACACATTCCATGTATAGAATGAATACAAGTACTCAATACAAATGCCCCCCCCGCCTGTTATCCTCAGAACAGCCTCAATTCATCGGCATGGACTCTACAAGTTGTAAAAAACGTTCCACAGGGAGGCTGGCCCATGTTGACTCCAATGCTTCCCACAGTTGTGTCAAGTTGGTTGGATGTCCTTTGGGTGGTGGACCATTTTTATATACACACAGGAAAACCCAGCAGCATACTCCGTTCAAAGGCACTTCAATTTTTTGTCTTGCCCATTCACCCTCTAAATGGCACACATACACAATCCATGTCTCAATTGTCTCAAGGCTTAAAGATCCTTCTTTAACCTGACTCCTCTCCTTCATCTACACTGATTGAAGTGGATTTAACAAGTGACATCAATAAGGGATCATAGCTTTCACCCGGATTCACCTGGTCAGTCTGTCATGGAAAGAGCATGTTTTGTACACTCAGTGTATGTCGTCATCAGCCTTCATAGGATTATTGACAGTGTCTGTGTCTGTCTCTGTGTGTACACGATCCAACTACAAAACTGTCAACCCATCAACTGACAGCACCGTTTAGCACTAACGCAAGTATCCATCAGCTGTCAACGTCATTTGCATGAAATCGATAGCAGATGGGGGTCTGTGTCACCAATTTCATTATGCAGGGTTGTTACAAAGATCATCTCCATGATAGATGAGATGGCGACACGTCGACATGCACTTCTCATGGCCCAGAGTTACACCCCAATCACAGAACCTTGAGACATGCTCTAATCCTCTTCTTAAAGAGCAAGAGAGAAAGAGACATCTTGTTTACTATCTTTGGTATTTGATGCTCACTTTCTAGGTCTCCTTCCCCTTTACAAACACTTAGTAGTTGAAGTAGTTTCGTTTTTTTCAAACAGACATTTTTAAGAGAATTCAAAATCAATTATATTGAAATGTGTATGACATGTCAACATGTTCAAAAACATGCGCAGTGAATTATTTCTCTTCAAACTATTTCAAGTTGCATTACTTCAGGATAATTGTAAATGTAAATGCTTCCAAAAAACACATCACATACTGCTGCTTTATCATCCCGTGGTCTTGTCTACTGTACCTATACCCAGCATGCCTGGCAGCGGTGTTGTGTATTGTGTGTGTGTGTGTGTAGTTTGTAGTGTAGGCCCCAGCTGAGGCAGAGGACAGGAGAGCGTGATGTATCACCCTGAGAGAGCCTACTGACAGCCTGTGATGATGGATGGCCTGATTATGGAGTGCTTTTTTACACATAGACAATTTACATCCCACTGAGCAGCAGGGTCTGGCAGGGCCACAACACACACACACACATGCATGCGTCTTGCGGTGTGTAGTGTATTTTGTGTGTGTAGTTTGTGTGTGGTGTGTACATATTAAAGAGGGAAGGAAATAACAAAAAGAAAGAGGGCAAAATCCCAGCCAGCGCCTTGACATGGCGTTCCCTCGCGGAGAAAATGGCGTTCCCTCGTGTTCTGAAGCCGACCTTTGGTGTTCCGAGATGCATGATGAGATGCCAGGAGTGTGTGTTGTACGTCATGTGGTGCGTTTCATTGTTGGGAGTTCACAATATGTGGATCGGCCTGAAAACCTCATCCTGGCATGTTTTTTGAAAAAAGTTAAATGTCACAGTAGCTGAGGTTTTTCTCAATACATTGCAGTCAATGGGAAAAGATGAGTGTTACAGTGGTGATGCCCAAGTGAATAAATTGCATTCAATGGGGGAAGATTAACATCACAATATGGACGCAAGAGAAAGGCATCACAGGCCCTCCCTCCCTCCCTCCCTCCCTCCCTCCCTCCCTCCCTCCCTCCCTCCCTCCCTCCCTCCCTCCCTCTTTCTCTCATTCCCCCTCCCTCTTTCACTCTCTCCCTCTCCCTCTCTCCCTCCCTCCCTCCCTCTTTCTCTCATTCCCCCTCCCTCTTTCACTCTCTCCCTCTCCCTCTCTCCCTCCCTACCTCCCTCCCTCCCTCCCTCCCTCCCTCCCTCCCTCTTTCTCTCATTCCTCCTCCCTCCTTCACCCTCCCTCCCTCCCTCCCTCTTTCTTTCTCTCATTCCTCCTCCCTCCTTCACCCTCCCTCCTTCACTCTCTCCCTCTCTCTTTCTCTCATTCCTCCTCCCTCCTTCACCCTCCCTCCTTCACTCTCTCCCTCTGACTTTCTCTCATTCCTCCTCCCTCCTCAATTCTATCTCATAAGTGAGGAGGGAGGAGGAATAAAAGAGAGAGAGAGAGAGAGAGAGAGAGAGAGATAAACTCACACACAAGCAGGGAGGGAGGCAGGCAGGCAGACAAACTAAAACTCAACCCTAAACTTAACCCTAACCATAGCTTCATGTCCACATCCCAGGTCAACCCTAACCCTAGATCTCCACATCTTGTCTCAGCTCTTGGAGTTAGGGTTAGGGTTAGGGTCAGGGTCAGGGTTAGGGTTAGGGTTAGGGTTGAGCCAGGAGTTCATATTAAGCTAGGGTAATGATTAGTGTTAGGGTTGAGGCTAGGTTTCAGGTTGAGCCAGGATATGGATCTAAGCTAGAGTTAGGGTTAGGGTTAGGGTTGAGCTGGGAGTGGACATGAAGCTAGGTCTTAGGGTTAGGGCATCAACCCTAGACATAACCCTAACTTTAACGGGGGGGGGGGTTGGGGGGGATAACAGATTCACTACATAGAACAACAGATAGTTTTGCTCTAGGACATCCACAGACCTCACAAACTCGTCTGATGGTTCCCCGGTACCAGTTGTAGTTCCAAAAATAAGGGGTTAAATACATGTACAAATAAAATCTCTCAGCTATAGGACAGACAGTTCAGAACAAATGTCCTTTCGATTTTTATTTTTGGGGGGAGGGATATCTGTTGTTCCTTTTAGTGAATATGTTAGCAGTAAAGCCACAAATCATTTTCATCAAATGTTTTTTTTATATATTTTTTGGGGGATATTTCAAGTGGTCTTAATATTCTAAATCAAATAGCTAAATGATCCTTGGGATGACCTTTTTAAAACAGTTACATATAGCTTAGGTCAAACTGTCTGTGCCTGTCTGCCTGTCTGCTTGTCTGCCTGTCTGTCTGTCTGTCTGGGAGGAGAGAGAGGAGGGAGAGAGAGTCAACAGACTGACAGAGGAGGGAGAGAGAATGGAGGGGGGAGGAGGGAAAGAGAGAAGGGGAGAGTGAGGGAATGGGAGAGAGAGGGGGGGGTAGAAGGTGAAGGAAGGACGGGGAGAAAGATGAGAGAGAGATGAGGAGGTGGAGGGAGGGAAAGAAGTAACAGAAGGGGGAGGAGCGAGAGAGACAGAGAGGGGGGAGAGGGTGGAGGGGGTGAAAGAAGGGGGAGGGAGAGAGAAGAGAATGAGAGGGGGGGTAAAGAGGAGGTAGACGGTGAGAGAGAGACAGACATGGGATAACGAGAAAAACGTCAGTCCTGTGACTCATATTTTCCCATTGACTGCAATGCACTGAGAAAAACATCAACCCTGTGACACTGACTCCCATTGACTGCAATGTATTACGAAAAACGTCAGCTATTGTGACATTGTGCCCGGTCTACATTTTCCTATGACATTATGTTGGTAGTGTACACTGCACAGCCCTGTACCATTGATCAGTAGCCTGGACTAGTGTGTGTGTGTGTCTGCCGGCACCAGTGCTCTCCTGGTCTGTGTGTCAGTGGCCCTGGCCGTACAGTGCGTGTGGCGTTAGCCTTCATGTTCTCTCGTGTTCAGCAGGTTGAGCGAGCCTTGCTGCGTTAATGCCAAAATTACATGCTGAGCAATGAGTGATGGGCCAAATTACATGCTGAGCAATGAGTAGAGGCAGGCAGCTCTTATTAGTCTCCACAGAAAGCCATTGATTTATGATGCACCACTGCGCTCGTCTGAGTTACTCTGCTGAAAATGATATCTACATTGAGAAGTGATGTTCTCTATTAAGTTCTCCCCTCCCCTCTCTCTCCCTCCCTCCTCCCCTCTCTCTCCCTCCCTCCTCCCCTCTCTCTCCCTCCCTCCTCCCCTCTCTCTCTCCCTCCCCTCTCTCCCTCCCTCCTCTCCCTCCCTCCCCTCTCTCTCTCCCTCCCTCCTCCCCCCTGGCCTACGGGCGCACGTGATTGTTTAGAACCAGCGAGAGCTGTAAGGAAGCCTTAAATTAACCATTATGACTGTCAGACATAAAACGCCTTAGTCTTACCAAAGTCTGGTTTATGATTCATTTACTTTGTGCCTCTGATTCATAGCCCAATACGGCTCACTGCTCCAGATTACTATTTGAGGGGTGGGTGAGATTGATCGCTCTGTGTGATCTGCTGCAGTATTTCAGTAGAGCAGTGGAGTTGTACAGTAGATGCAGCGCTGGAGTGACAGCAACTCACGCTAGACAGGCCTTTCACAGATTATTAAAACTGTTAGATTAACACACCCCACTATGTTATTAAAGGTAGGTTAGATTAACACACCCCACTATGTTATTAAAGGTAGGTTAGATTAACACACCCCACTATGTTATTAAAGGTAGGTTAGATTAACACACCCCACTATGTTATTAAAACTTGGTTAGATTAACACACCCCACTATGTTATTAAAGGTAGGTTAGATTAACACACCCCACTATGTTATTAAAACTTGGTTAGATTAACACACCCCACTATGTTATTAAAACTTGGTTAGATTAACACACCCCACTATGTAATTAAAGGTAGGTTAGATTAACACACCCCACTATGTTATTGAGGTAGGTTAGATTAACACACCCCACTATGTTATTAAAACTTGGTTAGATTAACACACCCCACTATGTTATTAAAGATTGGTTAGATTAACACACCCCACTATGTTATTAAAGGTAGGTTAGATTAACACATCCCACTATGTTATTGAAGGTAGGTTAGATTAACACACCCCACTATGTCATTTGCACTCAATATTCCCATGAAGATAAAAAGAGTCCTGTGAGAGATATGAGACCTGCTCTAGACTGATTTAGTTCATCATGTCATCATGGCTATTTTGCTAAATGAGAATTTAACTGGATGCAGGGGTTTGTGACACTTGTGATAGAGTTTTCATGCTAGTTGCTGTTCATTGCAGACATTGGTTTACAGAGCCTTTATTTCACATTGTCTAACCATTGGATTTTTTTTTTGTCAGCCCTCAATGAGCCAACCATCGACTATGGGTTCCAGAGGCTGCAGAAGGTCATCCCCAGGCACCCGGGTGACCCTGAGAGGTTACCAAAGGTCAGTGTTACGTCTCATCTTCACAGAAATGCACATAACAACACCATATAGACACCACAGCTGCAAACCCAACAGCATCATCAAAGACCAAGAAACAAAACAAAAGAACAAAAATCTAAAGAAGATCAAACTTTTTAACCAAACAGAAAACTTCTGTGTGGTCAAATAGCTCAATCAGACGTCTTCCCTCTCCAGTAGTCTGTGGAGATGGTAATCTACCGACCGTCTGGGCTGTCATTACCCCACTCATGTTTTCCTTTCATTCTCCACAGCTCCGTTTGGTTTAATCTGTTGTTTACATGACTTTACGCTCGTAACCCCCCCCCCCCCCACCCAGTCTTAGTGTGGCTAATAAGGCCAGAGCGACACGTTATTATGCAGTTAGGTCTCACTGTTTTCTTTACAACTCATTAAAGGAGTTGAAAGACTCTTGATTTCCACATGCTTGTGACACATCAGGTAGCCAACCATTTTCAACATGAAAACAAAGCCACATATTTCAGCCATTCTTTGATTCCTTAGTATCTCCATTTCCCATGATAAAATCTATTACTGGTCTCGTCTGATTGCGACCCTGCTAATTCCCATTTGGGATAACTGGCATTCCATATGCGTCAAATGTAATATTATGACTGATTAGTTTGCACAAACTCCCTTGGCATGCAGTAAGTTGGTGACCACCTTAGAGTTTTAATAATACCATAAAGCCTTTTAAGACCTTATCTATTAAAGCCCAGCATGCAACACTGCAATATCATTAACGTCCAACGGAGAATTTAATAAAGACAGGGCTGTGTGGTGTAGTATGGACGACTGGGCCAAGTCAATAGGAAGATAGACCACATCGCAGCCAGCAGTCTCTGGTGCACTATATGAAGTGTTTCAATTAGACTTTGGTCCCTGTGGAGACTCAAAACAACACCTGGACATAAATGTAACTCTAATTTCAACAGTACATTTGTAAGACCAAAGGAAAGGTTCATTTAGCTTTTATGGCTGCGAGTCTCCCTGCCCTGGGTCTCTCCGTCTTCACACACTCAATTTAGTCAATACATCTCTGTAAAATCTACAATTTGAACATAACAAGGAATATTGTGATGCATACTTTTATTACAGCATCCATTTTTTCTTCTTGGAGAACAAAATGCGTTCTAGGCGATAATACCATATTTGACATAGTCTGAGATGAGTTTCCTCAGTGTGCTTACTTAATATAGCAGGGTCTCCCCCCAGCCCTCACATGGCCCAATCTCAGAGTGAGATGAAACCCTGCACGTCCAATAAATAATATAAATATTTGATTTGCTCTCTAATGGACCCAAATATGAGGTTCAGGGGGCCATGTAAATGATCCTACAGAGTGATTCATCATTGTTAAGCTTGCCATCTGAGGGTCGCCTTGAGGGGTCAACAGCATACTCCCAATATACGAGCCTCAGGGTGGATGGCATGTACATTTGGAACAAGAAGGGAGACAGTGTGAAGAGGAGGCAGCAGGTGAGGCGGAGAGACTCTATATAAAGGAGATAAAGCTGGGGGAGGCGAAGTATGCATTAGCACAAAGGCAAATCGACACCAGACCCATACCACCCCCCCCACCCCACCGGACCCCCCCCCCCCGCCCAGTTGATAATATTACGGCGCTATTGATTTCCACCATCTTTTTCCCCAGGACCAGTAAGACAAGTGGTAATTGTTAGGAGACAGAAAGCCAATATGGGAGTGCTCATGGATTGCAAGGGATTCACGTTAATATTGTTGCTACACCGAGAAAAAAGAGGGGGAAGCGTACTCTGATTGAAGTTTACCTCGTCATTTTAAGACAACATTTCAGATGACAGACTGACCCTGTGGGAGGAGCAGCGATATAAAAATCCAATGCAGAGTCCGGAGTGAATATGGAAGTAATAAGTGTGAGCAGTCAAGTGATGCGAAAGGAGATTGGGTTTGCGGGCACGGCGTTAAGTGAACAGAGACTTCGGAATCCACCCTCCTTCTTAAGACCTTGTTATAAAACAATTTTCGATTCATCATATAAAGAAGGCAATTTATAATACCATTTTGTGCCCTGTGGCAGTAATGAACAAATAGACTGGATATCACATTAGACCACACTCAATTTCCCCTTTCTTCTGTAACACATTAGATCCATTACTAAATTAAAAGAAGGAACCTAATATTGTTTTATTATTAAGTTGATTGCATTCACTTCTCTCTTTGTTTTCCAAAAGAAACACAAACCTATTCTTTTCCAATTCTTCATGTAATCCACAACGTGGAAACAAATATTACAAATGTGTTCATGTCAAGCCATTACCATTGTATTTAAATGAATGTCTATTCCTCATCTAATGGCCCTATCCTTCTAAATGTATTCAGGCTAGAGTTAGCACGGTAATTGGCTTACAGTTTTCTAATGATATTAACACTCAAAGCTACATAACCTGGGCCCCCTTTTATTAACTGTGATAACATAAATAGAAATACACAATCCTTGCTAACCTAGCAAGTGGAGAATCACATTTAGACAGGGTTTTAGGCTACCATGTAAAACAAGGAATAGCAGAAAAGCTGTCATGCATTTGTCACAAAACAACGGAGATCATCAATCGGCTTTAATTGTTTTCAATTGAACATGGTGCTCTGATATGTCTGTCTCCATGACAAGAACGGCAATTACATTATATGCTGAAGCAGTATCCAGATTTACATGGAAAAGCCCCCAGAACACCATTCGGTGCTAATCGCATTCACAGCGTGAGCCGATACGCGTGAAAGTGTCTCGTCGGAAACAAAAACAAACTCTGTGGTTGATTGGGTACCACACTTTCCATCATCCTGGGATATGACTAGGCCACCACTTAAGCATAGCCCTGCGAGTGAGCTTGGTTAGTTAAGACGCCACGCGGTAAACGACAGATTAAGGATGAGAGGCAGTATCGTTTTCTCTCTCTCTCTCTCTCTTTTCCAAGCTGTCCTAATGTTGCTACTGCTAAGTACCATATGGACAATGAGGGAGAGGAGGTTTTCAGAGAATGAAACATGGCTTGCGAACGTGACAGTCTTAATTGCTTGAATTGTTGTTTGAAATTGAGAGGCATGTAGAAGATCTTGAAATATGATAGAATAGATTATTGGTAATTATTAACTGCAGGAAGAAACAAAGAAAATACACTTTGTCTCACTCAGTGAGCGAGAGAGGAATCTGTTCTGCCTGATGAGAACACATAAAGACAGCTGGTCCTCTCATTTAGTGAACCTGCCTCACGACAGCTATAATTCTTTATTTGTATGCAAACTAGATGCACCTTTGAGTATACACACCAATTTCAGAGGTAAATGCCCATTTTAAAGAGAGCCACCCATGCGGTAACTTGGTGGATTAAGCTATATGTTTCTATAAGAGCATGGCACATGCTAGAAGTGGCTTCTACAGCGATTCATCTTAATAAATCAAGGACTTCAGGAAGATATGGCTCTTCAGGATGAAAGGAGGCCTATACACACTCCATACACACTCCATACACGCTGCCTTGGAAACACAGGCCAAGTCTTGGAGGGCGCTGTTTGAAGGCGCGATGGCTGTGTTTACATTCATTTACGGCAGCTGCCGTCTTAATCCCAGATTGCTATTGCCAAGTGATGGAACACTTCACACAAATTACAGAGGCTCGCGAAGGAAACACGCAATGTGGGAAGAAAACAATCTGAGATGTTTCTAGTGACAGATTTGCATCGCTTTTAACCGGGGTTCTGACGGAAAGTCAACAGATTGCTGCAATACAGCAGGTGGCAGTAAACAAGCATTTAAATAAAACCCCACATCAATATCTCAAGCTTTTCTCTTGTGAAAATAAATGCTCCTAAATGAAGTAGATGGTTTTCCAAACATATTGCTTGGAGCATCAGACTAAACAGAGCACTATGGCGCTCCACGAAGGATTTCATTAAGTGCTCAATTCAAAGAGCAGATAAAAGTAATGCTAACAAGCCAACCTATTCTGAAGTGGAGCAGGGAACAGGATACAGGGCCAACTCATTCTCAGTGCTAAGAGCCAAAGCAACACAGCTAATCCTTATTGTGAAGCAGGGGCAAGCATGCAGACGTGGATAAGACTACATCCCATGCATCCATTTCCCAGAGGCTCAAGCACCCAGCTCTCTCTGAATGGGAAGTCATTTGTGAACTCCTTTACAACAGCCAGTCAAAGAGTTAATTGAAAAATGCCTTAATGTCATTACGGCAGAACTAGATTAACCCAAGCTAATTCACTTTATTCTTCTGAAGAAAGGAGACTCCAGTGCTGAACTGGATACATGCACAGCCCATAATTGGAGGGTGAGGTGTTGTTTTTAAGGCCACTATGGTGGTTTAATTTAGAGATGAGACATTATTCATTGTTCCCAGTGGTTCTGAGGAGAGAAGAAAAATTGGTGGCCTAATGCAATATCGGTGCCTCTCAATACAGGGCCACGTTTATTTACACACCAAACAAATACCTCTTATTGTTACGTCACGTGTCATGGTGTTTGTTGAACAGTTTCACGAAGTGTCATTTTGACCTTTAGTCTGTCATCAGCCTTTCAATAATGTCAGTCTTTCTTCCTTGTTTCATCAGGAGGTATTGCTGAAGAGAGCAGCTGACCTCGTTGAAGCACTGTATGGAATGCCCCACAATAACCAGGTATGTAGACCGACACACACACCTTTCAGAACATGTCGAAAGAAGCCACCATAATGCGTGACTGAGGACAAAAGAACAGCTCAGTAACTCTTAACTTCTACCTCCATGTTCACAGGAGATCATTCTGAAGAGGGCGGCAGACATAGCTGAGGCCCTGTACAGCGTTCCCCGTAACCACAACCAGATCCCTTCCCTCGCCAACACAGCCTCCCATGGCATGATGGGAGTCAACTCCTTCAGCAGCCAGCTAGGCGTCAACGTGTCCGAGTCACAGGGAAACGACCAGGGTAGGTGGAAATAATGCATAGCGGTCAAGAGTTATTCACAGTCAGTGAAAGAATGAATGAATCCTATAGACCTCTAATCACACCGTCCTCCTCTTGTTCCTCCTCTGTAGGCTACAGTCGGAACACTAGCAGTGTGTCTCCACGAGGGTACATCACCAGCAGCACCCCGCAGCAGTCCAGCTACAACACCGTCAGTAACAGTATGAATGGCTACGGGAACTCTGGCATGTCCAACCTGGGAGTGTCCAGCTCCCCTGGGTTCCTCAATGGATCCTCTGCCAACTCTCCATATGGAAGTGAGTAGAGCTGCCATTCAGGGTTCAGATAGAAATGTCTTGTGTAGGGCAGATATACTTGTCAGGTAGAGAATCTAATTCATGTTAGCTCTATTCTTTACATTTCTATGGGCAAAGTTCTGAACGTTTCATCTCACTGAATACGGCCCAGTTTGGTCCAATGTTCTGAACGTTTCACCTCACTGAATACAGCCCAGTTTCTCCAATGTACTGAATGTTTCACCTCACTGAATACAGCCCAGTTTCTCCAATGTACTGAATGTTTCACCTCACTGAATACAGCCCAGTTTAGTCTGATAGCATGTTCTTACCCCCCCCCCCCCCCCTGTCTTGTCTGCAGTTAAACAAAAGAGCGCCTTCGCCCCTGTGGTCCGACCCCAGGCCTCCCCACCCCCTTCCTGCACCAGCGCAAATGGCAACGGACTGCAAGGTGAGCCCCCCTCACCCCCCCATCCCTTCCCTTCGGACTACTGGGCAGATACCGCGGCTCATGCCTCTGTCCGGTTTGGTGAGGGACTAATCATTACAAATATGCATTTTAACAGGCTGCAATGTATTATTTACACCTTTGAGTTTACATTCAAATACACGAGAAAGCACGAGGGTACACATGTACTGTACACACACACACACACACACACACACACTCACACAAGCAAACACGCACACACGTGAACAAATGCAATTAAGCGGGCATGCAAACTCACCACACACAACCCATCCCGTATAGCAAATGATATAGTCCAGGTCTAAGGAAACACCTTCCCAGAATTGTTTTAGTAATCATGTTTATTAGGTTTGGTGCGTGTGTCATGACCAACATGATTGCTTTGAAAACAAGCTTAGCCGTAGCGTGTGGCCCCAAGATTAATAACACTGAGCTTAATGAAGTGGGAAATTAAAGTTCATCTTTCTACACGATCATACTTATTAAAACATGTTGTGGAGAAATTAATGAGCAGTGCCTTGCCATCATCTGTGCTGGCAAACTTAAAAGCATTCCAACCATGACACTACAAATACATTGAGAGTAGTGCAATGATTTTTCATCCTTGCACATCACTAGCCACATAATTGTTCAGAATGTGTGAAATACTGAGTACGTCAAGTCTCTGTATAAGATATAGTTGCTAATTACATCCTAGCAGATTGTCTGGGTAGAATAATCGACGCTACTTCTGATCTCTGTCTAATCTCATGGAGAATGATTTTGAAATGGGACTAGCGCAGTGAATGTGGAAATGGAAGTGTCATACCAGTGGCTACAGTATGGAGGATGGTTTGAGTGTGAGAGTCAGTCTGAGGAGAGTCTTTGAGTGACGAGGGAGGGGGTTGTAGCACAGCCTTGTGGGTAGTGGCCGTGTTGTTGTTCCATGGTCGGCAGGGCCGTCTTTCCTGGGAGTCTGGTTCACTGTCTGCCATTACCTCAACACCAGGAGGAATATCACACGTAGCCACGCTGGTTTGCCGGGGCCTGAAATGTCAGAGCAAGAGGGAGGCTTTTGAAACGTCCTGTTAGAGATGTGCACTCATACATGCACAGACACAACACACATGCACACGCATGCATCACACAGGCACACATGCACACACGCATGCATCACACAGGCACATATGCACACACTCATACACACAGAGTCTCACAACATCATAAGATCATGTATTTTTTAAGTTATTTGATGTAAATAGCTAAATGTTTTGCTTATCCAATTGAATACATTGGATAAAATGAATATGCTTAATGCAATTTTTCTTTCGCTCTCTGTTTTTCCAGCTATGTCCGGTCTGGTTGTACCGCCAATGTAAATGCTCTTCCATCGTCTCAAGCAGCAGTCTACTCACCACACTACAGGACACCCCTTTATCACACAGCAAAAACACTTGGTGTAATCTATAATACTGAGGATATAGTTAGCAGCTTATTCTGTTTTTAATGAAGATAAAAACATGATTATCTTTTAAAAGACTATTTCAAGAGTTAAGATTTGTGGACAAAGCATTTCATTAAGATCTAAATTATTTTAGCTTTTTTTGCTTATATTTTTCCATTTGATCAACCTCGAAGAAGACAAAGGACGATGGGGTGTTTCTTTTGTATACCCATCGGGTGGAACTTTGTCCAGTGAACCATATGGGAAGGAACTCTGTGGACTCCCATTTGGTTTTAATGTAAACACTGACGTACATTTACCTATGAACTTGTTTGCCTCAGAAATTGTTTTTTGTTTTAACTCTCTTTCAATGGATTCACAGTTGTGTGTCTTTATAATGTGACCTTTTGTATTTTTATGTGTGAGAAAATACAGTGGGGCCAAGAAGGTTTAAGATTTTCAACTGGAAAATATATGATATATATAATATAGAAATCAATCATAAAATACATCAGATGCAAGTAAATGGGTGGGGCTGGGTAAGATTGTATCATGTTTCAATCATACATCTTAAATGAAATGTGTAATTTATTGTAGCTAGAAATTCATCTTCGAAAGTGAAAATGATCTTGGATTCTACAAGTACACTGGCGTACGTAGAACGCCTGGCTCTGTTCCATGTCTAAATCATCCTTTTAAGCAAGTGTGTTTTGCCATGTTTATTTTTTTTTTTTACTTTTTTGCTAGCACTGTATATTAATGCATTCCTAGGCTACTGTATATTAATGCATTCCTAGGCTACTGTATATTAATGCATTCCTAGGCTACTGTATATTAATGCATTCCTAGGCTACTGTGAAGTTTGTTTCTTGTTGGCAAGCGCCATCCTTTTCTTCTAGCTCCAAATCCCGTTATGTGTTTTATATGTGGTTATAAACTTGTAGGCTATTGTGATATTGCCAAAATTGTGCTAAATATTTATACACCTGTCTTTTTCCATGTTATTTTAGATCAACAACAACATTTAAAGCAACATTTAATTCCACCTAAAATCGAAAGTAGTTCATTGACATATTTCCATTCCAATACACACTTGCGCTCACTTAAGGGACATTTTGTAACATATCAACTATAAATATTGTATTTATCTCTGAAATTTTGTATATTGCTTTTCATTATGTATGTATTAATCGTCATGCCCTTAATAGTGATACAGCACAGAGAATTTCAGCCAATAACTGTTGCGTTCATGTTTTTTTTTGTATTTGATAAAATGCAATGTCCGTATATTTCACATATCTTCAAAGTTTTGTTACTCTGTCAAGACTCTCTGTCCATTTTTTAAAAGGGAAGTCAAACTTCATTGTTTATTTTTATATTGATTTTAAATTATCTATACAGAGAAAACTTTGTTGGTTGTATTGTCAAATAAATAGTTTGTGACCCATATGATAGTTGTTAAGATACAATAGAAACAATGTGCATGAGGGACAACCTTGGAGGAAGGAACTCTATTTCTGGTTGTATTTTCTTTCTGTTTTGTAGAATGTATACAAGTCATTTTTACTCACAACTTATGACTCTGCCACATATCTTAAATGTGTTTACAGGGAACAAAAATTCAAAATGTAAAAATTTGGAATGAAAACAGAAATTAATAAGTGATGTTTTATAAAAAAAATTGGAGTAAAAAAACCTACAAAAACTTGCTGATGCTTGTGGATTTCTTCAATTGTTATCTTTACCTGAAATATGACATTGATAAAATACACAGAACACTTTTGTTCATGACTGCCCCTGTAAGAGCCAGGGATGCCCACTCTCTCCATGCTGGTTTCTAGCCTTTTACATTCAAAAACAGGTTGCAACATTTTATTTATTTTTAAACTTGATTCTACTCTCTCCGAAATAGTCAAAACAAATCTCTGTGCAGTTCTATTCTGCTATATTGGCCACAGCAATCTGACTTTGAGGCACATTCATATTGATCTTTATATCTACATTTCTCACTACAGCCGTGCTTTATAACGGCCTGTTAAATGCATTGTAGCCTTTCATGTGTGAGCTTTTTATTCAAAGCACCCTAAAGAGGCCCCTTTCAAATCCCTCAATTTATTGCATTAGGCCGCCTAGTTAATAAAGAATCAATGCATTGAAAGAGCAAGGTTATCCTTTGTCTATAAGGGGTTGGTATTGTTTCGAACCTCATAGTTTGAGCACTGAAAGGGGGCCCTGTGAAATCTATACTCATCAAGTGGGTCAAACGGAGAGATAGTGAAGCGACGGGGAAGAATAGCACCTCCTTTAAAACATCTAAACATCTTATCTGGCTTTCTGAGTGCTCCCGGAGACCAGGTCACAAAATGTCAATTTCTCATCAAGGCAACAGTGCCCATGCACAATTAAGCGAATGCAAGTTGAGCAGGAATCGGTGAATCAGAGCTTATTATGCCAGCGGCGTGCACAGATCTCATGGCACATAAGATAATGCAGGTGATGCCGATAATGTGAAGTCAGATACGCCAGAGAGCGATTCAATTTTCGACTGCGATCGCTGTGTGCATCAAAACGTTCCTTCGATAATCTGCCGTGTCTGGTAACAATAGTCACATGCCTGCTTCCTGACATAGCATTATCTGTTTTATATCAACACAGTTTTAGAGCTATTTTCTTGCTCAGTGCTTTTTTCCCCCTAAAAATTCTATAAAAACCTGAATCCATGTAGTCCATATGAACACTTCTAATAATGTATAGTCTAAGCATAAATCAAGTGTTATGCACTGTCTATCAATGAATAATGATTTAATGTGCATCTGATACCTTTATTAGTAGCATAACAAATACAGTAGGCAGTGTTTTGGTGCTTGCCCAGTAATGCCAGGCAGGAATATACATGCCCAGTAATGCCAGGCAGGAATATACATGCCCAGTAATGTCAGACAGGAATATACAAGTGCTAGGAAATCACACCAGGCTCTCTCTGTACCAAAAGCCAGCCCATAGCTACAGCACTCAATCGTGGTGAGAGCCTGTTTATTGCAGAACTCTAATGGCCGCCCTCCACCATGATCTTAATGTGTGCATTAAATATTTATAAATCCTGAGTCAATAATGCCCCATAACCAGAGCCTGATAGACAGCCAGACCATGTGGCCACCACGCTCTCCAACACAGGCTGGGGTCAAGAGGTCATGCAATCAAAGGAGGCCAAGGCTCACCACATCCATATGTTGCTACTCTTATCAAGACTTTCCTCAGTAGTGGGTCATCTGTCAAAGGAGAGAAATATTATAAGCAATATCGATCTTAAATAGCCTGGTGTTGTTGAGAAGCTCAAGCTTCAAACATCTGTTTGCATATTGTTCTATTTAATAAATACTGCCACTTCATCACACACGGAAGAAGGTAATGTTGAATATCTCTAATCAATGTTTACAGACACTATTTTATTTGCTATTACTGAAATAGTTCCTGTTTTCTCTAGATATTTTCTCTCAGACACTGCTTTATTCCTCTCAGACGTTGGTGCCTCAGATGCTATACCTGGCCATATCACTATGATGTTCCTACAGTGTTCAGGTGAAAGATTGTGCTCTGTTGATAGCGCCACACAAAAGCCTGGCTGGACAATGAGCCAGTCAATGGAGAGCTCCAGTTGAAAGAGTCACAATAGCTGTGCATGCTGGGAATTGGGCTGGATGACATAAAGGAATGAAACCTTCATTGAGGCCATGGAGGACAAGCATTCAGAAAAGGGGTTTTGTTTGGTCTTTATCAATCCACAGTTTCCCATGAGGAAAAACAATTCAAACTGACCTTAAAAGATAATATTACCTTACGAATCCACTCCCTATGTAAGACTTATTCAGATGCTTATATGTTCATTTTTAGGGGTTCTGATGTAATGGCTTTGTAGCTTTGTGTACAATATCAAGATAGAGCAGACCATGAATTTAAAAGGTGGGCAATTGTCTCTTCTGGTTCTCCATCTCTCTGCAATCCACAGTCTGCTAGGAAAAATATACTGAACAAAAATATAAACGCAACATGCAACAATGTCAAAGATTTTACTGAGTTACAGTTCATATAAGGAAATCAGTCAATTGAGATAAAATCATTAGGCCCTAATCTATGTATTTCACATGACTGGGCAGGGGTGCAGCCAACTGTGGAGTCAGGCCCAGCCAATCAGACCTTTCCCCACAAAAAGGGCTTTATTACAGACTGAAATACTCCTCAGCCCCACCCCCCCAGACGGACGAAGAAGACGGATGTGAAGGTCCTGGGCTAGGGTGGTTACACGTGGTCTGCGGTCGTGAGGCTGGGTGGACGTACTGCCAAATTCTCTAAAACAACATTGGAGGCGGCTTATGGTAGAGAAATTAACATTCAATTCTCTGGCAAAAGCTCTGGTGGACATTCCTACAGTCAGCATGCCAATTGCACGCTCCCTCAAAACTTGAGACATCTGTGGCATTTTGTTGTTTGACAAAACTGCACATTTTAAAGTGGCCTTTATTGTCCCCAGCACAAGGTGCACCTGTGTAATGATCATGCTGTTTAATCAGTTTCTTGATATGCCACACCTGTCAGGTGTATGGATTATCTTGGCAAAAGAGAAATGCTCACTAATGGTCACTAACAGGGATATAAAAAATGTGTACACAACATTTGAAAGAAATAAGCTTTTTGTATATATAGAACATTTCTGAGAGTTTTTTATTTCAGCTCATGACACATGGGACCAACGCTTTACATGTTGCATTTATATTTTTGTTCAGAGTGAATAAAGTTAGGTCTGTGGAAAGAGATCTACTTCATTCACTGTGGAATAGAAGGACGAGCAATGTATCCTAATGCAAAAAAATCCATTAAACTTGTGTTTGGGTGTCATTTGATACAATATGAATGATTTAATGCATTTCAGATCCACAGATGCAGGATTTACTCTGGCAGAGTTATTACTATATTTGTCTTCCCATAGGCGCACTCCACCAAGAACAGTCACAGTACAGAAACCCCTGGTCAGAAAGTGCTGGACTACAGTGATAAAGTAATGTCACTTGAACTGCATTTTTATTCCACACTCTGACACATAGAGCTCCTTTCATAGTTCCTCTCAGCAGTGCTTTATCCACTAGTTCTGGATATGATATCATCTATTAATAATGTATTGGCAATGGATTACATAAAAAAAGAGAGCAAAAAAAAGATCCAATATTCATGTCCCCCGAGCTTGACTGTGTCCAATCCGTTTGGCCCATAAAACCTTAACCCCATTTCCATGTCTGCTGAGGGTCGCGACAGGTCTACCGCACAGACTCACAGAACAGCTAGACTCAGGAAAATTGAAAAAAATGTTATATATATATATATTGTCACATATTTATCGCCTGTGAAAAACCTGGTACTCTATTTCTCCCATTAATTGTGCCACTTGACATGCCTGTGAAACATGGCATGAATCTCACAGTTATTGCAGTCCCCTTGGCGGGGAATGTTGATACAACATCTGCATGCTATAGAAAGTAATGGAAGTAGCAGAGGTGGCAGCTGCAAAGCAACAGGAAGCATGCCATTTGAGTCAGCACCGCTGTGCGAACCACTAACTGTCTGCCAGCCATGGTCTTACAGTCGACACTGAGTGGGGGACACTGTGACAAACAGGCAGGGTCTGAGAGCTGTGCATCCTAGGGGGGTGACAGCGGCAGTTTGATTGTCAATGAGGCTCATTAAGAATGTGTTTTAAAGAAACCTGAAGAGAGAGTTGGCAGCTTGAGAAAGGGTCCTCCATCAAACAACAGGAAGTTTCACAAACTTTAAGCTACTCTCACCCCATATCCCTGAACTCCCCAAAGAGGATGTGCCGTGGCTCTTACCTCGTCTTGTACACTACAGAAATGTATTTTTCTTTCCAGCCTTAAAACTCAGCCACATCCTTTTCCCCCAATACCAAAGAAAACAAGAACACAATAAAAAAATATATATAATTCACGTCCTCTAAAGAACGTGCCATGAATTGTCTACATTCTATATAAAATAATATAATCCATAACCTCCTTGAGAAATTACCTAAGGAAGACGTTTCCCTCCAGCCTCCACTAATGGAGCGATGGCCAACCGAAGCCAGCTTGTAAGGGCTTTTCCCTGAAGAGTCCTTGTCACACGGCGACAAACCTCTGTGATTATCGTTGCTTTTGCAGAGTGTCCACGCCTGCCAATAACGCTGTTCCATAAATGAATTTGGCCCCTCGTCAACGAATTACCTAACATGCAGAACTGTGTATGTGTCAGATCTAATTCCAACACACAGGCTTTTGTAGTGAGATGGCAGGTGGACTTAATTATATATCATCAATCATAATAAATGAATCACATTGATACTATTTTACATACAATATCTCAAACATTTTAAATAGAGTGAGTTGTTACATTAGGTGTATTTTGAATCAATTAAAAATTATTCATCATGCAAAGTCAGTGAAAGCTTTCCTGTAAGATGATGCTCCAGCTACAACAATCAAACACATATAACTAACTGATCATGAGTCCATATCGGTTTGACACATACAGTGCATTCAGAAAGTATTCAGACCCCTTGACTTTTTCCACATTTTGTTACGTTACAGCCTTATTCTAAAATGTATTGAATTGTTTTTTTCCTCTCATCAATCTACACACAATACCCCATAATGACAAAGCAAATACAGGTTTTTAGAAATGTTTGTAAATGTATTTTAAAATACAAAACTGAAATATCACATTTACATACTGAAAGACCCTTTACTCAGACCCTTTACTCAGTACTTTGTTGAAGCGCCTTTGGCAGTGATTACAGCCTTGAGTCTTCTTGGGTATGACACTACAAGCTTGGCACACGTGTATTTGGGGAGTTTCTCCCATTCTTCTCTGCAGATCATCTCAAGCTCTGTCAGGTTGGATGGGGAACATCGCTGCACAGCTATTTTCAGGTCTTTCCAGAAATGTTTGATCGGGTTCAAGTCCGGGCTCTGGCTGAGCCACTCAACGGCATTCAGACTTGTCCCGAAGCCACTCCTGCATTGTCTTGGCTGTGTGCTTAGGGTCATTGTCCTGTTGGAAGGTGAACCTTTGCTCTAGTCTGAGGTCCTGAGACTCTGAAGCAGGTTTTCATCAAGGATCTCTCTGTGCTTTGCTCCGTTCATCTTTCACACAATCCTGACTAGTCTCCCAGTCCCTACTGCTGAAAAACATCCCCACAGCTGTAGGGATGGTGCCAAGTTTCCTCCAGACGTGACGCTTGGCATTCAGGCCTAAGAGTTCAATCTTGGTTTCATCAGACCTGAGAATCTTGTTTCTCATGGTCTGAGAGTCTTTAGAGGCTGTCATTTACCTTTTACTTTTAAAGGCCTGATTGGTGGAGTGCTGCACCGATGGTTGTCCTTCTGGAAGTTTCTCCAATCTCCACAGAGGAACTCTGAAGCTCTGTCAGAGGGACCATTGGGTTCTTAGTCACATCCCTGACCAAGGCCCTTCTCCCCTGATTGCTCAGTTTGGACGGGCGGCCAGCTCTAGGAAGAGTCTTGGTGGTTCCAAACTTCTGCCATTTAAGAATGATGGAGGCCACTGTGTTCTTGGGGACCTTCAACGCTGCAGACATTTTTTGGTACCCTTCCCCAGATCTGGGCCTTGACACAATCCTGTCTCGGAGCTCTACGGACAATTCCTTCGACCTCATGGCTTAGTTTAGCAAAAATGTCTATAAACCTGTTTTCTGTTTGTCATTGTGGGGTATTGTGTGGAGATTGATGAGGAAAATAAATAATTAAAAACATTTTGGAATAAGTCTGTAATGTAACAAAATATGGAAAAAGTCAAGTGGTCTGAACACTCACACACCTTAGTATTTGTATGAACATGGAATCATATATGTAACACACTTCACAATACAGTACGAATAAATACCGTACGTTACACTGATGTTATTGACTACTACTGGGCCATTGAGACAGATGTTTTACATATCCCCACTTCAATTTAGAATATAATTAAACTAATATAATTACAGACAAACAAGATACTCATACAGAACTGCTAATAGGTAAAGTGTATTTCTCACAAGGCTGCAGACAGTACTTGGCACCAAGGCTCTTATTTTCCCTCTGCCTGATCCAGTCCACTCCTCTTTCCTGGACTCGTCATATAGAGCACAGTCAGCGGGGGCCAGAGGTGCTGACGGAGCCCAGATGCTCCCAGTCTGTCTGGGGGACTGGGGAGACTGGTGCCAGGGGGTCCTGGAGCCTCTGAAGTGCCGCTCCTTCGTCAACAGAACAAGGCTAGACCTGCACTTACTCCAGCCTGAGACACTCTGGTTCCCGCTCTCTGACAACTAGCTGAAGTTAATACGTGAAGGAATACACCCACTCAGTCTCCGAACATCTCTCACTGCGGTGCCTGCAGCAGCCCATACGTTCACAAGTTCACACACACACACACACACACACACACACACACACACACACACACACACACACACACACACACACACACACACACACACACACACACACACACACACACACACACACACACACACACACACACACACACACACACACACACACACAAGGCTGAGTGTTCTGGACTATGTGTTACCTATTGGAGATGAACAATAACAGTGTGAGATTGCAGATAACACATTTTACCCACTGCGTGGCCTTGCCCCAGTCTAGCTGTATCCTGTTATGAATGGCACAACTAGTCATAAAATAGAAACTTTTGGCCAACAGGACAGAGAAGAGAGGTCTGGTTCCTCTCAAGGTTTCTTACTTGCTTTCATTTAAAGCTGAGTTTCCCCTTACTTCTGTATTGTCGTCCGCAACCAGAGTTTCTTTTCTCAAATAATACAAAATCCCAAACCGAACATCTCTCTCTCTCTCAAGATAATTACAATAGCATCAATGCATGGCATGTTTGAAATTATGTTGGTATTAGACTGCCTCAGAGAGCCGTCCAGACAGAGGGGGAGGAAACCTGATAGGGCAGCGCTGTCTCAGCCCAGTCTAATATCTGTCTGTTGGACAATACTTATCTGCATGTGTAATACTCTGGAATCGCAAAGGCGTTACTGTTTCTTGCTGGGTGCTGTGTTGTTTAAAGTTGTACTAACATTTTGGGGCACTCTAAGGCAGGGCTATTCAACTGGCGGCCCGTTTATTTATTTAGACTTTGATCAACTCTGAACATTAATAAAAGGTCTGGAAAAAAAATATAAGAAAAATCAGACCTTCACTTCCAAAATGACCAGCACTATTGTGGTTGTCTATAGTGTGGTTTCTAGCACCTATGTGGCATGTTGATAATTTTTTCTTCATATGAATTTGGCTCTAGTGTTTGAACAGTTAAAGCTACAAAATATTATTAACCTATTCCTGAAAGCTACGACTCTCTGATGCTCACAAGGACTCGTTAGAAGGGAGAGTGACAAAAAAACACACCTAATGACAGAGGGAAATAAATTCCTAGCATACTTCCTTCAGAGCGGAGTTTGTCATTGCTTGATTTGACTTATCTTCGTATTATTTACTGAGATGCTTAGTTTTCAGATGATTTTAAAATTATACTTACTTTTAAGAAGCTTTTAATAGTTGAATATCCCTGCTTTATGTCAGGCTCTGGCCATAGGGAGCTCTTTGGCTCCTCTAGATAGCCAGGGTCAGAGCCTGACAGATCTAGTAGATCTAGATCTGTTTTAGTTTTGTGCTGAATCCCCAATTAGAGACAGCTGCGAGACGTTGTCTCTGATTGGGGATTCTATTTAAGTTGCCTTTTCACACACCTGTTGTGTGGGTCATTGTTAGATGTTTGTACGTTTCATGTCACAGACAAGTAAGTGTATTCCATTTCATTGTTTTGTAATTATAGTTCGTCATTGAGTTGATTATACATAGTATAATAAAATGTCGAACTATACCTGCTCTGCGCCTTGGTCTCTCTCTACACCCACTCGTGACAGAATGACCCACCACAACAAGACCAAGACGCGCAGTAAAAAAAAACATCGACGGGCAAAAGAACAGCCTGGAGCCCAGAAACCCCAAACAGTTTTTGGGGGAGGGCTATGGGGGTGGTCGGGGGTTGACGGAGAAGAACCACGGCCACTGCACTCGTGGGGGATCCAGGAGGAGCCCCTACAGCCATGGGAGCAGAGGTACGGAGAGGAGTCGGAGGAAAACGACGACTATGTGCCTTTGTTCCCTCACTCGTGGGGGCTCCCGATGGAGTCCTCACAGGAAGGGGATTGGCGATGGAGAGAGGAAGATCGGGGCAGTCGCATCCCTCCAACGCCAGTTCCCAACCCGGTGCCTCCAGCGTCGGCCCAGAGTCAGGTACGGTCCGTGCCTGCTCCGCGCACCACACCATCGGTGCGCACTCACAGCCCGGCACCGTCCTTGCCGGCTTCGCGCACCATACCATTGGTGCGCAGCCAAAGCACGGAGAGGCTGGAGGAAGAGGATCGCCCACCACTTCGTCTTCCAACGATCCAGGATCGAGAGAAACCCGAGGGGTTTTATGAATACCAGAAGGAAGAACAGACGAGGTGGTGGAGAGCCTGGGTTGCTCTTCCACTGGAGAAGCAGACGGACCCGCTGCTGATAGAAATAGAGGAGGAGGAGGACTTCGGGCGCCGATATGCTCTAGTGAACAAGCTGATGGATATGCGGGAGCGGGCTTCTGAGCCTCCAGCCAAGGTCAGCAGCCCTGAGCCTCCAGCCAAGGTCAGCAGCCCTCAACCTCCTGCGAAGGTCAGCGCCTCTCAACCTCCTGCGAAGGTCAGCGCCTCTCAACCTCCTGCGAAGGTCTGCGCCTCTCAACCTCCAGCGAGGGTCAGCGCCTCTCAACCTCCTGCGAGGGTCAGCGCCTCTCAACCTCCTGCGAGGGTCAGCGCCTCTCAACCTCCTGCGAAGGTCAGCGCCTCTCAACCTCCTGCGAAGGTCAGCGCCTCTCAACCTCCTGCGAAGGTCAGCGCCTCTCAACCTCCTGCGAAGGTCAGCGCCTCTCAACCTCCTGCGAAGGTCAGCGCCTCTCAACCTCCTGCGAAGGTCAGCGCCTCTCAACCTCCTGCGAAGGTCAGCGCCTCTCAACCTCCAGCGAAGGTCAGCGCCTCTCAACCTCCAGCGAAGGTCAGCGCCTCTCAACCTCCAGCGAAGGTCAGCGCCTCTCAACCTCCAGCGAAGGTCAGCGCCTCTCAACCTCCAGCGAAGGTCAGCGCCTCTCAACCTCCAGCGAAGGTCAGCGCCTCTCAACCTCCAGCGAAGGTCAGCGCCTCTCAACCTCCAGCGAAGGTCAGCAACTCTGAGCCTCCAGCGAAGGTCAGCAACTCTGAGCCTCCAGCGAAGGTCAGCAACTCTGAGCCTCCAGCGAAGGTCAGCAACTCTGAGCCTCCAGCGAAGGTCAGCATCCCGGAGCCTCCAGCGAAGGTCAGCATCCCGGAGCCTCCAGCGAAGGTCAGCAACTCTGAGCCTCCAGCGAAGGTCAGCAACTCTGAGCCTCCAGCGAAGGTCAGCAACTCTGAGCCTCCAGCGAAGGTCAGCAACTCTGAGCCTCCAGCGAAGGTCAGCAACTCTGAGCCTCCAGCGAAGGTCAGCATCCCGGAGCCTCCAGCGAAGGTCAGCATCCCGGAGCCTCCAGCGAAGGTCAGCATCCCGGAGCCTCCAGCGAAGGTCAGCATCCCGGAGCCTCCAGCGAAGGTCAGCATCCCGGAGCCTCCAGCGAAGGTCAGCATCCCGGAGCCTCCAGCGAAGGTCAGCATCCCGGAGCCTCCAGCGAAGGTCAGCATCCCGGAGCCTCCAGCGAAGGTCAGCATCCCGGAGCCTCCAGCGAAGGTCAGCATCCCGGAGCCTCCAGCGAAGGTCCGCAGCCCGGAGCCTCCAGAGACGGTCCGCAGCCCGGAGCCTCCAGAGACGGTCCGCAGCCCGGAGCCTCCAGAGACGGTCCGCAGCCCGGAGCCTCCAGAGACGGTCCGCAGCCCGGAGCCTCCAGAGACGGTCCGCAGCCCGGAGCCTCCAGAGACGGTCCGCAGCCCGGAGCCTCCAGAGACGGTCCGCAGCCCGGAGCCTCCAGAGACGGTCCGCAGCCCGGAGCCTCCAGAGACGGTCCGCAGCCCGGAGCCTCCAGAGACGGTCCGCAGCCCGGAGCCTCCAGAGACGGTCCGCAGCCCGGAGCCTCCAGAGACGGTCCGCAGCCCGGAGCCTCCAGAGACGGTCCGCAGCCCGGAGCCTCCAGAGAGGGTCCGCAGCCCGGAGCCTCCAGAGAGGGTCCGCAGCCCGGAGCCTCCAGAGACGGCCGGCAGCCCGGAGCCTCCAGAGACGGTCCGCAGCCCGGAGCCTCCAGAGACGGTCCGCAGCCCGGAGCCTCCAGAGAGGGTCCGCAGCCCGGAGCCTCCAGAGAGGGTCCGCAGCCCGGAGCCTCCAGCGAAGGTCAGCCGCCCTGAAACTCCACCGGTGCCCAGTCCGGGTTCGGCCATCTGCTCCACTTCCATGCCGGAGCAGTCCGCTCCACCTGTGCCCAGTCGGGGTCCGGAGGTCTGCCCAGCTCCAGAGCCGGAACCACCTGTCACACCGGTGCCCAGTCCGGGTTCGGCCATCTGCTCCACTTCCATGCCGGCGCAGTCCGCTCCACCGGTGCCCAGTCCGGGGCCGGTCGTCTGCTCCACTCCCATGCCAGAGCAGTCCACTCCACCGGTGCCCAACTGGGGTCCGGACGTCTGCCCAGCTCCAGAGCCGGAACCACCTGCCACACCGGTGCACAGTCCGGGTCTGGGCGTCTGCCCCGCTCCATGGCCGGAGCCGTTCGCCAGACCAGGTCCCATTCCAGGACAGGTCATCAGACTGGCGTCAGGGAGGAAAGTGTCCACTTCACCGGGGCCAGAACCGCCACCGAGGTGAAGTGTCCCTCCCCAACCCTCCCATGTCAGTTTTTTTTTATGATTCATTTTTTTTTAAATATGTATTTAGCGCGGTCGGGAGTCCGCGCCTTAGAGGGGGGGTACTGTCAGGCTCTGGCCATAGGGAGCTCTTTGGCTCCTCTAGATAGCCAGGGTCAGAGCCTGACAGATCTAGTAGATCTAGATCTGTTTTAGTTTTGTGCTGAATCCCCAATTAGAGACAGCTGCGAGACGTTGTCTCTGATTGGGGATTCTATTTAAGTTGCCTTTTCACACACCTGTTGTGTGGGTCATTGTTAGATGTTTGTACGTTTCATGTCACAGACAAGTAAGTGTATTCCATTTCATTGTTTTGTAATTATAGTTCGTCATTGAGTTGATTATACATAGTATAATAAAATGTCGAACTATACCTGCTCTGCGCCTTGGTCTCTCTCTACACCCACTCGTGACACTTTAAGGCACAACATTTACAACCAAAGGGTATGTGCAAGCCTAAAGTACAGTTTAAAATGAGGCTGCTGGACTGATATTACTGATATTACATATTGTATGATAGGTACTGTATGCAGAGAATTATATAAAAATTGCCAATGGGAGTTGTGACTACACTGGTATGTGAGGAAATGCAACGTTTAAGTGAGGGACCAATTTGACTGTGTGAGGTGGGAGAGTGTCTGTATTTGATGTGGGGGCAGACAATAACTCTTTTTATGAGGAGGAATGGCAGGATATGAGAATGGGAAGTAGGGAATTACATTAGAGACAGGATATAACTTATGAGATGGAAATGGTGGGAAAAATAGTTATTGAAGCCAAAATACATTTTAACACTATCAGCAATGATTAATTCATTTTAACACTATCTGCAACGATTAATTCAGCCTGACTTGGTCACAGCCTTGTAATAATGATGTGAACGCCACCGACCATTTCCTCGGTCCTTCAGAAGCTAACTTGAGTGTGTTTGTGTGTGTGTGAGGGGGTTAATAAATGTTGAATCAAACGCAGCACGAGACACTCACACTCCTTAAGGGTTGCCCATTAACGGTGTGTGGGTGTATGGGGAGTTTATCAGTGTCTGGGTGATTTATGAAGTCAGACTCAATATCATCCACTTTAACCCAACCCACCCACCCACCCACCCCACCCCCACACACACACACACAAATCAGGGCAAAATGTGAGGTTTCACAGAGAGGATGATAAGATAGTAGTAATTTAATGGTGTCCATAATTCCATTATAATTCCATTTGATCACATGGCCAGGATGATACTGAAACAGAGTACTAGTGTGTATGCATGACACGAATATAAGTTATCAAAGTGCAAACTATATTTCTCTTTGATCCCTCAACCGTAATGGCCAAACTACTCACACATATGCTACTCAAGGGTTACTCTTATGGCCTTTATCACTGACTAAACACATAGAGCATGCGTCTTTTACCTTCTATGCCTCTCTGTTGTGTGTGTGTAGCGTATTACATAGACTTGACCTAGCCACAAGCAAAGTGGGTGCTCACAGTGCACTTCAGAGTGTGCTCATTTTAAATGGGACCCCTTGTTGCTCTGTCACAGCAGCCTTGGTTATGGGTCGACTGTAGCCTGTAGTCACCACAGGCATCATTAGCACTGTGTGAAACCACACACTGAAACTCATTCTTCATCTGCCGGTCTACAGCCTGCTGCCTGCCTGCTTCAACATCGAGGCTGGAACTGTGCTCTGATGATGGCAGAGTGCTGTCCAACAGTATTCAAAGATGTTTCAACATGCACTACAGTTCAGTAGAAATGTATTTATCAGTGGGAGTCAGTGAAATTCTGGTTAGCAAAAATAGAATAGCAGACATTATATAATATTGCATGGATTAAATTACTGTCAATCTAATTTTAACAGTAAAATGTCCATGCAATCTTTACCTGGCTGCCTTCATAGCCATTGCTCTCAGAAAATTATTATTATTATTTATCTCAATGGGATCAAATTGGATATTGATAAAAAAAAATAACTAAATACATTATTGCTTAAATGACAGATAAACTGTGCCCGAAAAATTGAAAGCTGAATCTTAATGCTTTCTTTCCCATTCTGCACTGCCCTCTATTGGAAAGTATAATTTTCAATAAGAAAGAAGCACTAGTATTATTCTCTGAATGGTGCTTCAAATATCCGCCGTTCTTGAGATGGGTAACTCAACACAATAACACATCTATTAAAACATATACAGTATATGTCTAACTACAACATTTGGAATAATGAAGTGACTGTTTATGTAAGATGAGGCTTTTCATACTTCTTGAAAATGTATTCATGAAAAATGTAATGAAAGATAGTGTTGAAAGTTGTAGGTGAATCTTAATGAAGAAAAACTAATTACTCACAAATGCTGAGCCTTTTTCCTGGATGTTGAACAAAGCATTAACATGGCAGGAAATAAAACAACCAATGAAAGGTACAAAGAGTGATTTAGCATGAGAAGGAAAACGATTCAAGAGACATATTTGGGGGAAATAATTATTTAGAAAAACCATTCCAACAATAACTGGCAACCCAAACTGGCACCCATGGGAACATATGTTTGTAATTCTTACTGTTCGCTGTTAAAGTTACTTTAGTGCCTTCTAATACAGTATGAATAGTAGAACAGTGTTAGCATTGACATAGTTGTTTTTATTTGGTGTGTCTACTGGTGTTTCATTGTCTTGTCTTGTGCCGCTGCAGTATAGTTAGTGTCTATTTCACTGTACCCCCGGAACGTAGACAGCGTTGTTACCCCCGTTCTAACACTGAGGGCCCACTAGGGGGGTAGAAGGAGCCTTCTACACTTACCCTTCCAGCACTCCTACACTGTCTATTATTTTACAGGAATTAAATTAGAACACAGACTGGACTGTAGGACAAAGCAGAACAGAAACAAATAGAAAAACAAAAAAACATCAAAGATCCCCCTTGGGTTAGAGACAGCATTTTTTTAAAATAAGCCACAGCTGACACACATTTCACTTCTGAAGCAGCCCCATGTGCACATGTCCCACAACTATGCACAGGTTTCCTCAGCCGTGGTTCATTGTTGACATTGCATCTTGCTTACTGTTGTATTTCACAAAGCAGGAGAGAGGATGTTAGCTAGCTTACTGCGATAAACAGTCAGAAATAATAGTTGGTGTTCAATCCCATAGCACACCGAACGCAATAGTTAAGGTTATTTACTAAAAGTCACATTCAAGTTTACCCGAACTGTTTCAGGAAGTACAGTGTTTTCAGAATGGTTAAAACGTTGTCTGGATAACACTTTAACCCTGCTTTGTTAAATATAATACCACACTGTTCTTACTATATCACTCCACTGTGCTTCAGCCTTCCTTGTCAAACATGATGTGGGTGAGCAGCCGTTGTTTCAGAAGGTTACATTTGCAGCCCCAATGTACAGTTGAAGTCGGAAGTTTACTTACACTTAGGTTGAAGTCATTAAAACTCATTTTTCAACCACTCCACAGATTTCATGTTAACAAACTATATTTTTGTGAAGTCGGTTAGGACATCTACTTTGTGCATGACACAAGAAATTCTTCCAACAATTGTTTACAGATGGATAATTTCACTTATAATTCACTGTATCACAATTCCAGTGGGTCAGAAGTTTACATACACTAAGTTGACTGTGCCTTTAAACAGCTTGGAAAATTCCAGAAAATTATGTCATGGCTTTAGAAGCTTCTGGCTAAGTGACATCATTTGAGTCAATTGGTGTACCTGTGGATGTATTTCAAGGCCTACCTTCAAACTCACTGCCCCTTTGCTCGACATCATGGGAAAATCTAAAGAAATCAGCCAAGACCTCAGAAAAATAATTGCAGACCTCCACAAGTATGGTTCATCCTTGGGAGCAATTTCCAAACGCCTGAAGGTACCACGTTCATCTGTACAAACAATGGTATGCAAGTATAAACATCATGGGACCACGCAGCCGTCCTACCACTCAGGAAGGGGATGCGTTCTGTCTCCTAGAGATGAACGGACTTTGGTGTGAAAAGTGCAAATCAATCCCAGAACAACAGTAAATTACCTTGTAAAGATGCTGGAGGAAACGAGTACAAAAGTATCTATATCCACAGTAAAACGAGTCCTATATCGACATAACCTGAAAGGCTGCTCAGCAAGGAAGAAGCCACTGCTCCAAAACCGCCATTAAAAAAGCCAGACTACGGTTTGCAACTGACATGGGGACAAAGATTGTACTTTTTGGAGAAATGTCCTCTGGTCTGATGAAACAAAAATAGAACTGTTTGGCCATAATGACCATCGTTATGTTTGGAGGAAAAAGGCGGAGGCTTGCAAGCTGAAGAACACCATCCCAACCTTGAAGCACGGGGGTGGCAGCATCATGTTGTCGGGGTGCTTTGCTGCAGGAGGGACTGGTGCACTTCACAAAATAGATGGCATCATGAGGAAGGAACATTATGTGGGTATATTGATGTTAAATCTCAAGACATCAGTCAGGAAGTTAAAGCTTGGTCGCAAATGGGTCTTCCAAATGGACAATGACCCCAAGCATACTTCCAAAGTTGTGGCAAAATGGCTTAAGGACAACAAAGTCAAGGTACTGGAGTGGCCATCACAAAGCCCTGACCTCAATCCTATAGAAAATTTGTGGCACAACTGAAAAGGCGTGTGCAAGCAAGGAGGCCTACAAACCTGACTCAGTTACACCAGTTCTGTCAGGAGGAATGGGCCAAACTTATTGTGGGAAGCCTATGGAAGGCTACCCGAAACGTTTGAAACAATTTAGAGGCAATGCTACCAAATACTAATTGAGTGTATGTAAACTTCTGACCCAGTGGGAATGTGATGAAAGAAATAAAAACAAATATGAAATAAATCATTCTCTCTACTATTATTGTGACATTTCACATTCTTAAAATAAAGTGGTGATTCTAACTGACCTAAAACAGGGAACTTTTACTAGGATTAAATGTCAGAAATTGTGAAAAACTGAGTTTAAATGTATTTGGCGAAGGTGTATGTAAACTTCCGACTAAAACTGTACATTTAAACTCAGTTTTTCACAATTTCTGACATATAATCCTTGTATTAGGTCAGTTAGGATCACCACTTTATTTTAAGAATGTTAAATGTCAGAATAGAACGTCCATGACATAACAACGTTTAGTCAAGTGACATGACTATTCAGAGACTGCATTTTCATGTTGACATGGACAGACACTGTGACTGCAGCATAATGGTTGATGCTTTGATATAATAGAACCACCGAGGCATCACTGATTTGCCATATATGAAAACCTTAATCTGCAAAATTGGCCCTTCGTTTAAACATGTAAAAAAAAACAAAAAAAGACACATCAAAAGTGTTTGGTTTGATCCTGAACGGATCCACATTGAATGTGAATTTTCAGTCTTTGGTTCTAAATTATTTTTGGCTCTTGAATAGTATAAAGCAAAGCAGCAATCAAAAATTAATGAGGAAAAACATCAGCAGGATGAATATTCAATGGAGAGGGTGTCAACATTAAGATCTGATAACCCTGTGATCATTAAAAAGAGGAAGTCGATGGTGCGTTTACTCTTGTTGCAGACGATTGCCAGGGGGTCTGGAGTTCTTTGTAAACTAAATGACTGGAGAAAGATTAAACAAGCAAGCTTACATAAATTCATTCAATGTGGATTTACAACAAGAATAGTGGCAATAGTGCAAGCCCTTTACAACAGTTGTTTGTATTTTCCAACAGAAGCCTAGCTTACATGAAGTTGCTCTTACTCGGCCTGTATATTGCCTGCATATTGCTGTCATGATCAAATATTAAAAGTATGTTATTAGTAATTAATATTTGCTTTCATAGCCCTGTAATTGTACTAGTTCGCTAGTTCAAGGTTGGTTGTCACGGCGTCATGGTTGTACTTTTAGCCTTTCTGTAATTGTACTAGTTCGCTAGTTCAAGGTTGGTTGTCACGGCGTCATGGTTGTACTTTTAGCCTTTCTGTAACTGTACAACAGCAGGAAATCCTATGTGGTTTGAACCCATCATTAAAACCACTCCCATGTCAACAGCAATAAAACTTTCAGACCCCAGATTAACCTTACTGACAGAGGGATGCTGCAACACTATGTGGATCGATACTGGTTTCCCCAGGTTTGGAGAGCAGTCAGGTTAGGGTACTCTCAAGGCCTTTATATCAGCCTCTTCACTTGGGGAAAGAACACTAAAGCTTATCAATACTCAAATCCTGGTAAAGAAGTGCCACAGAAAGCTAAAAATCAATACTTTGCAGAGCTTTTCACAGCTGATGCCCAAGTGTATCAGCAGTATAGAAGTAATTGACATTGAGAGGATCTGGATCCAGATCTGTATCATGAGCCCAAAGGCCAGACTCATCATTGTTTAACTTCAACTGGAAGGTATTACTCTAGAAGGTAATCATGAGTAAAGAAACGTTTAGGGAATAATAAAGAGCAAAAGCGTAACATAATACATAATATTGTATTTACAGTATATTTCCATACATTTAGACTTTAAAACATTTCACATAACTTCTTGCTTTCCGACATACCTACCTGTGAGTCTGACCTACACTCGGTTTGTTGTTTTTACGGAAAATATTTATATGAAATAGTTTCTTTATCAAAGTTGAAGTTCTGAGAGCTAAGGATTTTGCTACGTGGTAAGCTTTTTTGGCTGGGACTGCACCTTTGTGTTTTGGAGTCCTGCTAAAAAAGCACAGTAGTTAGCGGTTAGCCATCATGCTAACAGAGCAAGATAACGCTAGCAGTGGCAGAGTCAAAACGCCAGTGGTATTTGTGTCTACGTCTGGGCTCAAATGCGCTAGATGTGAGATGATATCTACGCAAGAGGAGGAAAATAAGGTGGAACTAAGAAATTAACATAAATTATTTTGTCTGTTCCAAATGTATCATCATCAAGCAACTTCTCCGACTGTTAGCTCAGCTGCAGTAAAAACAAGATGTGCTTTCTCTACAAAAATCCCTATCAAAATCAGTCAGTGTAAACTAGAGATATCCCGTTTTTTTTTGCATTGGATGCGTCTCCATCCACCGCATCCGCCTATGTCACACTTCCGCATTTGAGGTGGAAGGTGGCAGAGCTAGAGCGGTGTTTGATAGACCATAAGACATCCCGACAATAGGTATTCTCACAAAAACGTCTGTAGCGTCCAAACTCTTATGACAGCTCTTTAGAAAGGGGAGACTCTCACAAACACGATGGTGTTCTCTGTTTTGCTCTAAGACAAGTGTCACAGGACTAGTCTGAAGGTAACCGGTACCGGCTTTAAAAAATGAATGGAAGTATGAAGGTCCTTTTGTGCCTACCCAAAAAGGGTAAAAAACAAACAAAAAATATATACAGTATATAGAAATCAAAGACAAATATCTTAAATGAATATGCAACCATTTAAACAACAGGATTAGCACAAGAAGCATTTAAACAACTGGATTAGCACAATAACCATTGAAACAACTGGATTAGCACAAGAAGCAAAAAAAAAAAAACGTTGTACAGGAAAGCAAGCGCTGCATAACGTAAACTCCCCTGCGTCCTGTGGATTTTCAATGGAGAAGGAATTGCGCTGCGCACAGACATAGGACAATGGCCATTAGTCCTACATCACATACTCATGTAAAGCCCAGCTCATTGGATATCTAGCTAGCTTTGTTTCAAAACGATAGGTGGTCATTGGACAAAGAGACTGTCAATCAAGTGCGTAATGATGGCTGTCCTTCGTGGGCTAATTGACGTGTTGTGTAGCCAATACGTAATGTAGAATGATGAAACAAAGTTTGGTTGCCTTCTAGAGTGTCTGAGGATTGCAGAGAAACCGAACTTGACCTGGTGAAACAAGGTTTAGCTGTTTCATAGATTGTATTGGTGCAAGTTGAGAGAGTCGGAATTCATGAGAAACGCCTTATACAACATGGATATAAAAGGATATAAAAATGTTATGTGTTAGGATATAAAAAGAACTTCTGGAGGACATCCTCCAACCTATCAGAGCTGTCACGATCGGAAGGAGTGGCAGACCAAGACGCAGCGCTGATAAAGTTCGACATAATTTTATTTAAGGCAAACTTGAAACACAGGAAAACAACAAAGAGAAATAACACAAACGTGACTAAACGGTGTGTTCATAGTCGCGAATGCGAAAATACACAAACGTGCCACAATAGGTTTCTAACACCTACTTCCAAATAATAAACCACACAAAGACAGAGAAATACTGAACTTAAATATGGCCCCCAATTAGAGACAAATGCGAAGCAGCTGCCTCTAATTGGTGACCAACAAAAAACAACAACATAGAAACAGAATACATAGATCTGAGGGAGCCAAAGGCTTCCCTATGATCAGAGCCTGACAAGAGCTCTTACAGTATCAACTGATATGTTGTCCAGACAATCAAAAGATTAGTGAATGAATCTGTGAATGAACTACAGCAGAGAGAGAATGAGAGCTAGCTACATTTTATTGTATTTTTTTCTTCTTTCAATTACTTAGCTTAAACAACTATTTTAGCCTACTCAACAACCGGACACAAACAGAGAGGAATAATATTTATGTTAGCTATCTGGCTAAGGCTATCCAGGTTTTATGAATGTATTGTCACGGGGCCCACCAGTGTAAATGCTAAACTGCTTTCTGGAAACTATACACGTAGTTCTCACGGCCCTGCCATCTCAGCCAGCTGCTTGTACGATCTTCATGTCCCTCACAAGAGTCTGCGGAAGCCTACTGGTAAACGCATCTACAAGAGAAGAGAGAAAAATAAAGGGTGTGAGTGGCAGGAATAGAGAGACTTACACTCACTTAATCAGTCAACACTTATAATAAGGACATCATAGGCTAAGTTTACTTCCTTATTCGGCATATTCTGTTTAAAGGAAGTAGTTTGTTTTCCTTTGTTCAGCAAGCAACAATAGACAAAGAGATACAGATATGTATGTTTCAACTTAAAAACATCAGTTTAACATGGAGGAAATTATTTCTGAAGAAGGACAATCTAGGTTATATTAGATAAGGTCACAGCTCAAATTAAAAGTTTGCTCTTTCATTTAAAAGGATTAAGAGAGGCCAAATAGACACCAAATCTGCTCTAAATTTGGGAATAAAAATAATTTGAATGTTGCACACCACTTGTGTTAGTGTAATGACTTTGAGGTTAATAAGACCAATTTGTCCTTTTAATTGCTTCTATTCAGAGTAGATTCATTATATCATGTTCTCTTAAATGGTGGAATTCACAAATCACTCACAGCTTAAGATACCACATTAACAACTTTGATTCCATTAGTGTTTTAGCATTAACTATAACTGTTCAACCAGACTGACTGAGAGACGTCCTCTCCACAAGCATGTTTGGATTACTGTGATTACTTAGAGTGCAAACAAAAAATATATTCAAATCTCACTTACTAGTTTTACTCTGAGCATTGACTCTAGCTGTGTACAAGGTGAACTGTACCTTTGTAGTCTGTTACTTTCATGCATCATCCTACAGTCATGAAAATTAAATTAGCCATCTAGCATTCCCTCTCATTCTGGTCTAGGAGAGCACATGACAAGTGATCTATGTGAAATCACTCTAAATTGGCATTGGGTGGAAACATGTCAACCCTGTGTGTCTCTTCTACAGAGCGAACATCCTTTACTCCCCAGGCTTCCACCTTATTGTCACTCTCTGCTACACAAAGCCACACGAACAAGACAATTTGCCTAAACTGGGGGGAATAAGTGTAAAACCTGAAGGGGATGTATTTGATTGATGCCTACCCATGTGAGTTCTTTGTCTTCAACAAGGCCTGTAGGTACTGTTTAATAATTTTTCAGGTAATAATCACGCTGTCAATGAGCTGATGGGTTCTTACGAAGGCAGACTTAATGTTAAGAGGAGAGAAGAAGCTTTATCCTCAATTTTTAAATACATTATTTTGCTCGTGAATTATGAATTTGCGTGGGTGGTTTGTGTGTTACATAGTGATACCTGGTTAAACGGCACCATTTCCTGACTACAGATATAAATAACTGTTTATGTACTTAATATTGACAAACAGCTATAGTCAATGTCAAATTGACAGACTCTGTACATCTCGACCAAGGCTATGTTAAGTTGCACTATATGCCTTGTATAAGTCTACACTAGCAGTTTCTTTGTCCAACAACAAAAAGGTTTACACTGGATCCACATACATAAACCCACAAGTCTTGAAGTTAAACAACTCTGGCCTCAACAGTGTTGGAGAGAGAGTTTCATGAGGGTAATTTCAAGTGACCAGCAATGATTTAAGAGCGGTCCCCTAGCCCCATACTTCATAAAGGGCTTAATATTGTGTGTCCGGGGTCAAGACCCTGCTTAGATAGGGGCACACCGATGTCAATTGTTTAAATAAAAGTTGAGGGGCACTACTTACAGCTTTACAGACTTCCAGTAATTATGTCACAGGTCATTACCTACCATAAGGGCAGGTGACAGGGACATTAGAGAGGCCAGATTGGCTGGGACTAAAATCGATGGGGATGAATGGATTATATGATTTTATGTCTATTGACTTTTCTGTTCTTTTTAAATGTAATACTGCACATAAAAACAAATACAAAAAAAGTAATTTATTAGCTATTCATAATTTTGTGTAGGTGACAGCAAGGAACAAACACATACACAATGAGCCACATTTTCAGACACCACATAAGCCTAGCTAACTAACACAATGAGATTTGGAGAGATCATTTTCCAGTTGCTACCCACCCCTCTGTAGTTGTGAGCATAAAGTACAGTAGTGAAATGCGGCCCCCTCGTTATCCTTTGTGTCTAATGGCAGGGAGGGGAGACTTTGGCTCACATTCAAAGTGTCTCCTGAGTCTTGGGGGATCCATACTTTTGAAGGCTGACGATGATTGATGATTCTCTGATTATTTGATATTCTGAAAACGTTCATTTCCCTAATTCCTCTCCACATCACAGGGGTGAGTCCTGGTGAGTCTCATCTCATCCTGCACTGTGCACAGAGGGAGGTTCAGACTCCTGCAGGAACCCAGTCATTTGGGCTTTGAAGAGCCCCCCTCCCCACATGTTCCCCTGTGCCGCTTACCCAGACCAGACTAAGATCCTCTCGTCTGTTACATATGGATGTATAATTAATGAGAGAATAATATCCATCGTTCTGAGAACCTGTGGTGTCTGTGTTTCGAGGAGACTCACTCTCTCCCTCTCTTCCCATCTCGACCCAAGTTGTGTGTGATGTTGGTGCATGATGAATGTCAGAGTGTAGGTTTCATGTCACCTCGACTGAGTGGCAGAGAAACGTTATATTAAAAGTGGTTTCATTTTCTTATGAACAACAGAGCAAATAACCATGACAACGTTTAAAGGTACAGGCCATGATTCCTAGTGAAAGTCTACACACCCCTACGCACAGTCTTCACATTTTGCTGCCTTAAAGGGATACTTAATAAAATATATACACCTCTGGTCAAAAGTTTGGAATAAAAAAAATATATATATATATATATATATACATAAACCCCTGGTCAAACTTGGAATATTCCTCATTCAAGGGTTTTTCTTTATTTGCAAAAATTTTTACATTGTAGAATAAAAGTGAAGCCATCAAAACTATGACTGAACACATATGGAATCATGTAGTAACCAAAAAAGTGATAAATAAATCAACATATATTTTATATTTGAGATTCTTCAAATAGCCACCTTTGCCTTGATGACAGCTTTGCACACTCTTGGCATTCTCTCAACCAGCTTCACCTGGAATACTTTTCCATCAGTCTTGAAGGAGTTCCAACATATGCTGAGCACTTGTTGGCTGTTTTTCCTTCAGCTGGTTGAGAGAATGCCATGATTCTGCAAAGCTGTCATCAAGGCAAAGGGTGGCTATTTGAAGAATCTCAAATATAAAATATATTTTGATTTGTTTAACACTTTTTTAGTTACTACATGATTCCATATGTGTTATGATATAATTTTGATGTCCTCACTTTTATTCTACAATGTAAAAAATAGTGCAAATAAAGAAAAACCCTTGAATGAGGAATATTCCAGCTTTGACCGGGGGTGTATATATATATATATATTTCTTTTTTTTTTTTCTTTTTTTTTTATTATTGAATATTAAAAACATACAATCTTCTTGCAGTGAAGCCCCTCAACATAAATGGATACTTTGATATTTTGGCAATGAGGTCATTTTCTACTTCCCCAGAGTCAGATGAACTTGTGGATATCATTTTTATGTCTGTGTCCAGTATGAAGGAAGTTATAGGTAGTTTTGTGAGCCAAAGTACACTACAAATCATCCATTCTGTTCGCAATAAGGCCGTTAAGTAATACTGCAAGACAACACCACAAAGAAATGACCTTTTTGGCCTGTGTTAAAAACTACAGGTTTGGGTCAAGTCCAATACAAGACAGAGTGAAACCCTCCATATTGTCAAGTATTGTGGTGGAAGCATCATGTTATGGGTATGTTTGCCACCGACAGTAAAACATTAGTGGTAAACCCGCCTCAGACTTCTGAATAACTTACCCTGCGACAATTACGCAAATTTGAATGCAAAAGACACACCAGAATGGATTTCTAAAAGGTGTTGAGTGTTCCTGAACGGTCCTGTCTCAGTCCTGACTTAAACTAGAGAGGTTTTAATATTGCTGTGTATCAATGATTCCCAACCAAATTTACTGTGCTTTAGAAATTTTGACAAAAACAATGGCTATACACTGAGTATACAAAACATTAAAAACACATGCATTTTCCATGACATAGCCATAGGTGAATCCAGGGGAAACATATGATCCCTTATTGATGTCACTTGTTAAATCTACTTCAATCAGTGTAAATGAAGGGGAGGAGACAGATTAATTATGACTAAGATTTTTAAGCCTTAAGACAATTGAGACATGGATTGTGTATGTGTGCCATTCAGACGGTGAACGGGCAAGACAAAATATTTAAGTGTGTTTGATTGGAATATGATAGTAGGTGCCAGACGCACCGGTTTGTGTCAAGAACTAGAGCGCTACTGGGTTTTTCACGCTCAACAGTTTCCTGTGTGTATCAAGAACGGTCCACCTCAATTGAGGCTGTTCTGAGGGCAAATCTATATTTGTAAAGTGTTCCTAATGTTTGGTATACTCAGTGTGTGTTGCCCCGAGAGTTGTGCACAGCAGAATGACCAGCAATTCATGCAAACTGTAAACACATCATAACCAGAGGACAAATACTCATGCTGCCTACATATAACATGTCTTCACTGACAACCCTTACCGTTAGGACCACTGAGAGCAATTCACTCCTACCCCACTCTCTATTTTCTCAACTTCACAACAACAGGAGAGGTGGTGGTGGGGGGGTGGGGGGGGGGGGTAACAGGGCACAATCACCTATTCAGATCAGATACTAACGAAGAATTCCATCTATCCTGAAATTTAATTAAAACCCCAAAGACTTCAGATGAGATGGTATTTGAAAGAGCCCGGGGCGAGTCCACAAGCACTTGGTGGCGGAGGGAATCACGCTGAAAGTTGATATCGTAATTGCTCCTAATATATTTCTGCATTGCCTTTTTCAGGAGCGTGGGACTCATTGCAGTATACTGAATCTCAGTGGAGTACCTGCTCATTGAATATGCCATCACTCAAGCACTGTGTGGATCTGCAAGAAATTAGACTGCAACTAAAATATGATTGAAGGGGAAGAGTAGCATGGTTGTTGAGTACATTCAATGGAGTGCAATTGAGTTCTGTCATATTTTTCGGTTTAGGTGCACTTTATTTCCACCTAAATGAAACCTTATCAGAAAATGATCGGTTTCAACATGATAAGTATTCAGACTTAATGAAGTCAAATTTTGTTGTATTGACATTTTCTAGTCAGTATTCAGACTTAACGAAGTCTAATTGAGTTGTATTGACATTTTCTATTCAGTATTCAGACTTAATTAAGTCTTGAGTTGCATTGGCATTTTCTATTCAGTATTCAGACTTAATGAAGTCTAATTGAGTTGAGTTGTCAGTCCTGAAATGTATTATGGCATTATGGTACCTGTTTGTTCTGGCTGAAAATGCTCTGATCATTTTTTAAAGTGTTTATTTAACCTTTTTTTTAACTGAGCAAGTCAGTTACAGTAAGAACAAATTCTTATTTAAAAATTGTTTATTATTAATTGCCAACCTAGCTTTGGTCAAATGTACTGATGTGTGCCTTATCCCTGTAATGCTTAGAGAAGATGGCAAGTGTTATTGAAGTGTTGTGGTTGCAGGTTCACCTGCCTTATTTTAGGGTGTTGCTATAGGCCACCAAGTGCTAACAGTCAGTATCTAGATAATGTGTGTGAAATGCTTGACAGTGTATGTGATGTAAACAGAGAGGTCTACTTTCTTGGGGACCTAAATATTGACTGGTTTTCATCAAGCTGTCTGCTCAAAATGAAGCTTCTCACTGTAATCGGAGCCTGTAATCTGGTTCAGGTTATTGATCAACCTACCAGGGTGTTTACAAACACTACAGGAACTAGTGTCTAAAACTGTATCCGTACCCATTGGATACAGGGATCACAGGATCACAGCTATATCCAGGAAAGACAAGGTTCCATAAGCTGGGCCTAAAATAGTGTATGCAAAAGATGTTTGCAGTGAGCCATCGTATTCATGCATACAGAAAAAAATAATATTGAAATAAAAGCATTGTAAGTTTGAATTGTGTAAAGTTAGTGTAGGAGAGGTGGACAAACTACCACCTCTCAATCAATAATGACAAACCTCCTGGCATTGACTACTTAGAATGAAAGCTACTGAGGATGGTAACTGACTCTATAAAACCTAGCATTGACAACTTAGATTGAAAGCTACTGAGGCTGGTAGCTGACTCTATAAAAAGAAAAGGATAGCCGCACACTCTAGGAGCTCAGATGCAATAATTTAATAACCTAATAACCAACGTTTCAACAGACAAGCTGTTTTCCTCATGGTATAACTGACTCTGACTCTTTAGCCAGTCCTATCTGTCATAACTTTAATCTGAGCCTAGAGGAAAGTGATTGTCCTCAGGCCTGGAGGGTAGCCAAAGTCATTCTGCTACCCAAGAATGGTAAAGCAGCCTTTATTGGTCCTAACAGCAAACTGCCAGCTTGCTGCAGCTCTTAGCAAACTACAATGCTATTTCTCTGTAAACAAATTAATAACAGACTTTCAGCATGCTTATAGAGAAGGGCACTCAACATTTACTGCATGGACACAAATTACTGAGGATTGGTTGAAATAAATAGATTAAAATAAAAAAAATATTGTGGGAGCTGTAATGTTCGATTTCAGTGCAGCCTTTGATATTATTGACCATAACCCGTTGTTGAAAAATGTCTTTCAATCTCTGCCAAATTGTGGATGAAGAGCTATCTGTCTAATAGAACACAGAGGGATTTATTTAATGGAAGATTCTCTAATGTTAAACATGTAAAGTGTGGTGTACCGCATGTCAGCTCTCTTGGCCCTCTATTATTTTCTATTTTTACCAATGACTTGCCACTGGCATTAAACAAAGCCTGTGTGTCAATGTCAATGTATGCTAATGATTCAGCAACCACAGCTAGCGAAATCACTTCAACCCTAAACAAAGTGTTCCATTCGGTTTTAGAATGGGTGGCCAGTAACAAACTGGTCCTAACCTTTTCTAAAACTAAGAGCATTATATTTGGTGCAAATCATTCCCTAATTTGTAGACCTCAGCTGAATCTGGTAATGACTGGTGTGGCTGTTGAACAAGTTAAGGAGACTAAATTACTTGCTGTTACTTTAGATAATTAACTGTTATGGTCAAAACATATTAATTAAATGGTTGTAAAGATGGGGAGAGGTCTGTCTGTGATAAAGAGTTGCTCTGCTTTTTTGACACCACACTCCACAAAGCAAGTCCTGTAGTCTCTAGTTTTATCTTATCTTGATTATTGTCCAGTCATATGGTCCAGTCCTGCAAAGAAATACCTAGTTAAGCTGCAGCTGGCCCAAAACAGAGAAGCACGTTTTGCTCTTCATTGTAATCAGAGGGCTAATATCAATACTATGCATGCCAGTCTCTCTTGGCTATTTGTTGAGGAAAGACTGACTGCATCACTTCTTGTTTTTATAAGAAACATTAATGTGTTGGACATTTTTTGCATAGTCAACTTACACACAGCACTGACACACACACTAACCCCACCAGACATGCCACCAGGGGTCTTTTCACACTGACCCCACCAGACATGCCACCAGGGGTCTTTTCACAGTCCCTAGGTCCAGAACTAATTCAAGGAAGCATACAGTATTATACAGAGCCATGATTGAATGGAACTCCATTCCATCTCATATAGCACAAGTGAACAGCAAACCTGGTTTCAAAAAACAAATTAAGCAACACTTCACAGCACAACGCCTCTCCCCTATGCGACCTACTTTTTGTGTGTATGTACTGACATGTACGTGTAACTGATAGAGGCACACACAAACACCACACACTACATGTTAATGTGTTTAAATGTATGTAAAATGTAAAGTATTTTGTCTGTATTGTATTTTTCATTATGTGTCGGACCCCAGTAAGACTAGCTGTTACCATTGGCATCGGCTAATGGGTATTCTAATAAAATAAAACATATAAAAATGATCTCTCAAATTATGAAATCACAGCTATTACTTGAAAGCACACTAACTGTCTATTGTGAAGGCTCTCTTGTCCCCTGCCGTAGGTGACTGGATAAGCCAACAATGCCCTCATTGAAGCTTTACTACCGTTCACATGTTCTCATTAAAAAAAGCTTCCTGTCTGAAAATGTCAAGAGTGGAATTCGATCAGTTTCAAAGAATGTGCCAAGAATCATGGGAACAGCAGCCAAGACTAACATGTGCGGTAAGGGCTACCACAGATTACTGAACCAAGTTACAGCTCTGGGTTCTGTTCTCTCTCTCTCTGCCTATTCTGTTCGCTCACAGCCATAAAATACTTTACTATTACCGCAGTTAGCCGGAAAGTGCAAGTGATGTAACTGTCAATTAAGAGTGAAAGCCTGATCCCAGTCATGGCTCTGCAAATATTTATCCATGGCGACAGACAGACAGACAGACCTCCATGCAGGGTGGGGTGGGGAAGCAATGGGAACGGGAGCCTGCCCACGGTCCACAGCTCGCTGAAATAGGCCCAAAGCCATTCCACACAGCACTGCAACTCTGGGCTCATTTCCTCTTGGCCATTGCTAACAGTGACCGCACAGCTTGGAGAGGCATCATCACTCCTGTGAGAGATATTAGAAGCACAAAGTTTCAATAATAAAGGATTCACATGGAATCATTCTTGTTTAGACAGTAATAAAACAAATCAATAAAAGGTCATGTATAACAGAGTAATGACAAAAGTACCTGACAAACGTTGTTGATGTGAACGAAACAGCTGAATAGCTTGTCATCACATCAAAAGCTAAGTAAATCATGCTTCATGCAACAGTGTTATTGTATATCAGTAGTCAAAAATAACAGTATTTACAATTATTCTTATGGCAGCAAGGCTCTTTTAACTAAAACTAGTTTAATCCCAGACTAAAAACGGCAGCGTGTCAATATAAAGTGGCCTACAAGCAACGGAAAAACTTCTGGGAAAGCACTTGCTTCTGGTTGAGTTGGCATCACTTAACACAGATGAGGTTGCTCTCTGATGCTGACCAACCTCTGTAGGTCCGTGGAAGTGGACTGACCCATATCTGACATGTAAAGACCCTACAGGGATAGCCATCTCTTAACATGAGCATTTCTGTAAAGTAGACCTCAAGCTGTGTTGCTGCTCGACGCCTCCAATTCCATTAACTGGTGTACAGATGTGTAAATAAGTAATGACACCATTTGAGTGCATATTTTGGAAGATTGGTTTGTCCTGTATAGTATTAATAATACACATTTAGTTTGTTAAACACAAAAGAGCATACTATTTCTAACCCTCTTAATATGTAAGTCAACATGGTGTGGTTTTTCAACACTCCTGCAGAAAACAATTTGTGCAAAAAATTCTACATCCTTGGCTGAGGTTTACTGTGTTATGGTGCAGTTCCGTTTTCAGAGAGCAACATAGACTAGGTGTTTGTGGCTGTAATGAAACTCTCAGCGGTGCTATTTTACAGTATGTGTAAACACTGTAAAAAGTGTAAATACTCTCATACACCAAACCACAGTTGAGTTTATAGTCAAGTGCTGACAACTCAGAGAGACCTAGCCCTGGTCCATACCGAGGCAGAGTCAAACAATGGCTCTGGCTCATGGCAATCTCTTTCGGCATGGGTGAGTCATGGGTGAGTGCCCAGTCAGCCCCTACTTGTCATTGTCTCTCTCCCTCACTCCCTTCTCCCCCTCCCCAATCTCTGCTCCACCATTCACTCCTCATTTCTCCCTTCTCTGAATTTCTCTATTCCCTCTCCAGATCCAAACCCTCCCATCACCCCTCCACCCCCCACCCCTCTCTTTCTCTCAGTGAGGATGTTCCAGCCACTGCACACTGACAGCTCAGGGATATTGTGTGTGGAAATGTTACTGTTGGAATCACAAGCCCTTACAATCTACTGGACAGAGGCTAGAGCACCTTTGCTTAAGGCAGGGGACCTTTGACCTCCACTCACACTTCAGACCTGTCACTATGACTGTTATCCCAACAGCCCTGTGCTACACACCGTCACCATGAGGGTGTCAGAGTGATCCTACATTGACATTTAGTCAATATAATACAGTCAACAAACATAAATGTTATTTGCAAATTGTCACAAAGTTTGTTTAGCTGAAACCCCTCACACACACTTTGAGAAAGGCTGGTTGTATTCTTTATCATCAATATGCAATTGTATCAACTCAGATTAAAGCTTCAGAGTTACTTAACACTACATCTATCTTTCAGCAGAATACACAAATTTAAAAAAACAAACTTTATGGAAGGAAGATTAGAAACCAAGACCTTGAAATGAGAGATCAAAGATATCTAATCAATGTCTTCAATGTTTTTCCAATTACAATAACACTCTCTCAGGAGAAATACTTGTGCCTTGAGATAAACTAAAAGAAAGCCAAATTGCACACAGATTTTGTATACTGACCAACCTACAAATAAAGTGTTAAATTCTTGTTGGCCCTTTTAAATTGCACAATATTAATGTTCCTTTTATATGGTTTGGACTGAAATGTTTGTAAAATCATGCTACCTGTGTTTTCCATTGGTTGAATCAATTTCCACACAGGCGTGGGTTTGCATCAGAGGACAGAATATTTCCCTTGATAGTAGAATGAGATTTGAAAGATTTTCTAATATTGTCCTTCTGTCACAATCGATTTCCAATTACCATAAATCATTGCTGTGCAGTGTAAGAGTTGTTTACCACTCTACCTATTTCATTTAAATTATAATACAAATAATGAATTGAGCATTTATATATACTGAACAAAAATATAAATGCAACATGTGAAGTGTTGGTCCCATGTTTCATGAGCTGAAATAAAAGTTCCCTGAAATTTTCCAAATGCACAAAAAGAGTAATTCTCTCAAATTATGTGTTCAAATGTGTTTAAATCCCTGTTAGTAAGCATTTCTTCTTTGCCAAAATAATCCATCCACCTGACAGGTGTGGAATATCAAGAAGCTGATGAAACAGAATGATCATTACACAGGTTTATCTTGTACTGGGGGACAATAAAAGACAATAGAAGTTTTGAGGGAGTGTGCAATTGGCATGCTGACTGCAATATCCACCAGAGCTGTTGCCAGATAACTGAATGTTCATTTCTATACCATAATCCCCCTCCAATGTCGTTTTGGAGAATTTGGCAGTATGTCCAACTGGCCTCACAAACGCAGACCACGTGTGACCACGCCACCCCAGGGCCTCCACATCCGGCATCTTTACCTGTTGGATTGTCTGAGGCCAGCCACCCGGACAGCTGACGAAACTGAGGAGTATTTCTGTCTGTAATAAAGCCCTTTTGTGGGGAAAAACTTATTCTGATTGGCTGGGCCTGGCTCCCTAGTGGGTGGGCCTGGCTCCCAAGTGGGTGGGCATATGCTTTCCCAGGCCCACCCATTGCTGCGCCTCTGCCCAATCATATTACATATATAGATTAGGGCCTAATGAATTTATTTCAATTGACTGTTTTCCTCATATGAATCGTTGAAATTGTTGCATGTTGCATTTATATTTTTGTTCAGTAGTTATTAGGATGGCCATTTAATTTACCCTAGGGAGCTGTAGTGCATTAACAAAAATATAGTTGCCGTAGTCAAAAAGGTGTTATAGCTCTTCTACACTATGACAGACATTGATGCAGTATCTAATGTCATTGGAAGGAATTACTTTAATATAATTTTCTAAGGTGGAAAAGCCTTCAGCTTTCATGCCTCCATCCTGTGAAGTGTGATCTTACTCGTCCTCATCATCTCGATTGGCAGCCACGTTTGACACCACTTGTCATAGTTCTGTCTTACCAATCATGGGTAACATGGCAGGTCAGAGGATGAAACAAAAAAGGGCAAGACCGGTCCATATTTCCCATAGCCTTACAGCTGCAGATACTTAACTCAGAGATGTCAGGACTCAAGAGAGCATGAAAACAGCCTGAAATGACTGTCTAAAAAGCGGGAAAAAAATACAGCACGTCTCTATGAACGTGAAGATCTTGATAGACTTCAAGGCAAAGGTTAAGATACAATCGTAAGCCATTTGCTCAATGAAGCTTATTCAAGCATTTGAAATTCTGTTGGTATCCCACTACAGTATCGAGCTACAACAGCCACAGAGATAGTGAGGTACCTCAAGCTGGCTGTAGCACACAGCCTACTCCCAGTTTACTCCCAGTTTACTCCCAGTATACTCCCAGTATACTCCCAGTTTACTCCCAGTATACTCCCAGTTTACTCCCAGTTTACTCCCAGTTTACTCCCAGTTTACTCCCAGTTTACTCCCAGTTTACTCCCAGTTTACTCCCAGCTTACTCCCAGTTTACTCCCAGTTTACTCCCAGCTTACTCCCAGTTTACTCCCAGTTTACTCCCAGCTTACTCCCAGTTTACTCCCTGGTTACTCCCAGTTTACTCCCAGTTTACTCCCAGTTTACTCCCTGGTTACTCCCTGGTTACTCCCTGGTTACTCCCAGTTTACTCCCAGCTTACTCCCAGCTTACTCCCAGTTTACTCCCAGCTTACTCCCAGTTTACTCCCAGTTTACTCCCAGGTTACTCCCAGTTTACTCCCAGCTTACTCCCAGTTTACTCCCAGTTTACTCCCAGTTTACTCCCAGCTTACTCCCAGCTTACTCCCAGTTTACTCCCAGCTTACTCCCAGTTTACTCCCAGTTTACTCCCAGTTTACTCCCAGCTTACTCCCAGTTTACTCCCAGTTTACTCCCAGTTTACTCCCAGTTTACTCCCAGTTTACTCCCAGCTTACTCCCAGTTTACTCCCAGTTTACTCCCAGCTTACTCCCAGTTTACTCCCAGTTTACTCCCTGGTTACTCCCAGTTTACTCCCAGTTTACTCCCAGTTTACTCCCTGGTTACTCCCTGGTTACTCCCTGGTTACTCCCAGTTTACTCCCAGCTTACTCCCAGCTTACTCCCAGTTTACTCCCAGCTTACTCCCAGTTTACTTTACTCCCAGTTTACTCCCAGGTTACTCCCAGTTTACTCCCAGCTTACTCCCAGTTTACTCCCAGTTTACTCCCAGTTTACTCCCAGCTTACTCCCAGCTTACTCCCAGTTTACTCCCAGCTTACTCCCAGTTTACTCCCAGTTTACTCCCAGCTTACTCCCAGTTTACTCCCAGTTTACTCCCAGCCTACTCCCAGTTTACTCCCAGTTTACTCCCAGTTTACTCCCAGTTTACTCCCAGCTTACTCCCAGCTTACTCCCAGCTTACTCCCAGTTTACTCCCTGGTTACTCCCAGCTTACTCCCAGTTTACTCCCTGGTTACTCCCAGCTTACTCCCAGTTTACTCCCAGTTTACTCCCAGTTTACTCCCAGCTTACTCCCAGTTTACTCCCAGTTTACTCCCAGCTTACTCCCAGTTTACTCCCTGGTTACTCCCAGCTTACTCCCAGTTTACTCCCAGTTTACTCCCAGCCTACTCCCAGTTTACTCCCTGGTTACTCCCAGTTTACTCCCAGTTTACTCCCAGCTTACTCCCAGTTTACTCCCAGTTTACTCCCAGCTTACTCCCAGTTTACTCCCAGTTTACTCCCAGCCTACTCCCAGTTTACTCCCAGCTTACTCCCAGTTTACTCCCTGGTTACTCCCAGCTTACTCCCAGTTTACTCCCAGCTTACTCCCAGCTTACTCCCAGTTTACTCCCAGCTTACTCCCAGTTTACTCCCTGGTTACTCCCAGCTTACTCCCAGTTTACTCCCAGTTTACTCCCAGCTTACTCCCAGTTTACTCCCAGTTTACTCCCAGCCTACTCCCAGTTTACTCCCAGCTTACTCCCAGTTTACTCCCTGGTTACTCCCAGCTTACTCCCAGTTTACTCCCTGGTTACTCCCAGCTTACTCCCAGTTTACTCCCAGCCTACTCCCAGTTTACTCCCAGCTTACTCCCAGTTTACTCCCTGGTTACTCCCAGCTTACTCCCAGTTTACTCCCTGGTTACTCCCAGCTTACTCCCTGGTTACTCCCAGCTTACTCCCAGTTTACTCCCAGTTTACTCCCAGCTTACTCCCAGTTTACTCCCAGTTTACTCCCAGCTTACTCCCAGTTTACTCCCAGTTTACTCCCAGTTTACTCCCAGCTTACTCCCAGTTTACTCCCTGGTTACTCCCAGCTTACTCCCAGCTTACTCCCAGTTTACTCCCAGTTTACTCCCAGTTTACTCCCAGCTTACTCCCAGTTTACTCCCTGGTTACTCCCAGCTTACTCCCAGTTTACTCCCAGTTTACTCCCAGCTTACTCCCAGTTTACTCCCAGCATACTCCCACCTTACTCCCAGCTTACTCCCAGCTTACTCCCAGCTTACTCCCAGCATACTCCCACCTTACTCCCAGTTTACTCCCAGCTTACTTCCAGCTAAGTAACCATGGAATTAAAGTAGATCACATTACCAGTGCCTTATTTCTTACTCTGTCATATATACATACAACCAACACAGCAATATTTATCGAAATAGTGTTTTCAGCCTCTCATCTCGAGTGTCTTCCAAGGAGATTCTAATTACCAGAGTGGTACAGTAACAAGCCAGTGAGTGTCAGGCTCTGGCCATAGAGAAGCCTATTTGCTTCTCTATGTAGCTATGGTCAGAGTCTGACAGTGTCTTTCTTTTCTGTTTCTGTGTGGGTTTTGGGTTGGATCCCTAATTAGAGGCAGCTGCACCACATTGTCTCTAATTAGGGATCCTATATATGTTTAGTCTGTCCTTCACTCTGGTGTGGGTCGTTATCGTTGTATGTCGCAGTCACTGTGAATGTAAGTGTGCCTTTGTTACATCCGTTCATTTCGTGTTTGTTTTGTGAACATGACGTTTTGTACATTCGTGTGTTTGTTTGTTGTTAGTTCGTTCATTTTTGTAAACTTACATTACATAGTAAAATAAAGTAAGAAAATGTCGAACTACTATCCCTGCGCTGCGCCTTGGTCATTCCCACACCCACATCGTGACAGAACGACCCACCACTACCAGACCAAGCAGCGTAACTGGGGAGAGACGGAGAGAGAGGAGGTGCCGCCGCGTTATGCGAGACGCGCGAGACGGGGAAACGCCCGCAAACAACCCCAAGAACATTTCGGGGAGGAGCTATGGGGGAGGTCTGGCCGCGAAGAAGACGAGCCAGTACCACTCCCCATATGGAGCATGGAGAGGCCGAAGTACAGATGGGGGGCTCAGAGCAAGGTGGAGGAGGAGTATCTGGAGGATCATTTTGGAGAGGTCTGGGGGAATTGGTGGAGATAGAGGAAGAGGTCGAGAGGGAGATGGCGGAGTGGTCCAGTCCAGGTCCGGTCTTCTACTCCACTCCCAGGCCGGAGCAGTCTGCTCCACCGGTACCCAGTCCGGGTCCGGTTGTCTACTCCACCTCCCTTCCAGAGCAATCCGCTCCTCCGGTGCCCAGTCTGGGTCCGATCGTGTACTCCACCCCCATGCCAGAGCAGTCCGCTCCACCGGTGCCCAGTCCGAGTCCGGTCGTCGTCTCCACTCCCAGGCCAGAGCAATCCGCTTCACCGATGTCCAGTCCGGGTCCAGACCTCTGCCCTACTCCCCGCACCCGACCTCCAGTGCGTGCACCCAGCCAGGTGCTTCCAGTGCCAGCTCCAAGCATCCGACCTCCGGTGCGCCTCCCCAGTCCGGTACGACCTGTGCCGGCTCCCCGCACCCGACCTCCAGTGCGTGCGCCTAGCCAGGTGCGTCCTGTGCCAGCTCCACGCATCAGACCTCCGGTGCGCCTCCCCAGTCCGGTACGTCATGTGCCGGCCCTCCGCAGCCCGGAACCTCCAGCGAAGGTCCGCAGCCCGGAACCTCCAGCGAAGGTCCGCAGCCCGGAACCTCCAGCGAAGGTCCGCAGCCCGGAACCTCCAGCGAAGGTCCGCAGCCCGGAACCTCCAGCGAAGGTCCGCAGCCCGGAACCTCCAGCGAAGGTCCGTATCCCGCAACCTCCAGCGAAGGTCCGCAGCCCGGAACCTCCAGCGAAGGTCCGCAGCCCGGAACCTCCAGCGAAGGTCCCCAGCCCGCAACTCCAGCGAAGGTCCGCAGCCCGGAACCTCCAGCGAAGGTCCGCAGCCCGCAACCTCCAGCGAAGGTCCGCAGCCCGCAACCTCCAGCCGTCTGCTCCGCTCCAGTGCCAGAGCAGTCCGCTCCACCGGTACCCATTCCGGGTTCAGCCGTCTGCTCCGCTCCAGTGCCAGAGCAGTCCGCTCCACCGGTGCCCAATCCGGGTCCAGCCATCTGCTCCGCTCCAGAGCCAGAGCAGTCCGCTCCACCGGTGCCCAATCCGGGTCCAGCCGTCTGCTCCGCTCCAGTGCCAGAGCAGTCCGCTCCACCGGTACCCATTCCGGGTTCAGCCGTCTGCTCCGCTCCAGAGTCAGAGCAGTCCGCTCCACCGGTGCCCATTCCGGGTCCAGCCGTCTGCTCCGCCCCAGTGCCAGAGCAGTCCGCTCCACCGGTGCCCATTCCGGGTCCAGCCGTCTGCTCCGCCCCAGTGCCAGAGCAGTCCGCTCCACCGGTGCCCATTCCGGGTCCAGCCGTCTGCTCCGCCCCAGTGCCAGAGCAGTCCGCTCCACCGGTACCCATTCCGGGTCCAGCCGTCTGCTCCCCTCCAGTGCCAGAGCAGTCCGCTCCAACGGTACCTAGTCCGGGTTCAGCCGTCTGCTCCGCTCCAGAGCCTGAGCAGTCCGCCCCACCGGTGCCCAGTCCTGGCCCGGTTGTTTTCCCCGCTCCATGGCCGGAGCCGTTTACCCCTCCGGTGCCCAGTCCGGGCCCGGTTGTCTTCCCCGCTCCGGAGCCGGAGCCGTTTACCCCACCGGTGCCCAGTCCGGGCCCGGTTGTCTTTTCCGCTCCGGAGCCGGAGCCGTTTACCCCACCGGTGCCCAGTCCGGGCACGGTTAATTGCCCAGCTCCATGGCCGGAGCCGATTGCCCACCGGTGCCCAGTCTGGGCCCGGTTAATGGTCCCGCTCCATGGCCGGAGCCGTTTGCCCCACCGGTAACCAGTCCGGGCCCGGTTATAAAGAAGGGGCATGGGAGTAAACTGTCCACTTCGCCGGAGCCTGAGCCGCCCCCGATGGACTAGTCTTCCCTCCCATTAACCCCCCCCTTGTTTTGTGTGTTTTTTTGGCGTCCGGGAGTCCGCGCCTTGGGGGGGGGGGGGGGTTTGGGGGGATTGTACTGTCAGGCTCTGGCCATAGAGAAGCCTATTTGCTTCTCTATATAGCTATGGTCAGAGTGTGACAGTGTCTTTCTTTTCTGTTTCTGTGTGGGTTTTGGGTTGGATCCCTAATTAGAGGCAGCTGCACCGCATTGTCTCTAATTAGGGATCCTATATATGTTAAGTCTGTCCTTCACTCTGGTGTGGGTCGTTATCGGTATATGTCGCAGTCACGGTGAATGTAAGTGTGCCTTTGTTACGTCTGTTCATTTCGTGTTTGTTTTGTGAACGTTCGTTCATTTTTGTAAACTTACATTACATATTAAAATAAAGTAAGAACATGTCGAACTACTATCCCTGCGCTGCGCCTTGGTCATTCCCACACCCACATCGTGACAGTGAGGGAGACATCAATGTATTAAGGATCCCCTGGAACTATGGAGCCACACAAGCTAACAACTGTCCCGGGCTGAGAGAGGGGGAGAGCGACGCTGCATGGATAGCCTCTGTCAAAATTTGAACATAGTCAAGCAAAAAGGCATTATGGGAATCCAGTGTCACCAAGTCCTTATTACCGTCTGTGTTGGGAGCAAATGAATGTCTTGTTCCTCTGATTAGGTCGGAGGCTAATCTTCACCTGTGTATGCCAGCACTGCTGCGGGCCCTTGAGTGTTAGTGCTTCGTTTTCTGTCATTTCTTTTTAAATCAGTGCCCTTTCCCAGGAGTTTTGAGTGTTTTGTTGTGAACTGCTTACCATGATCCCCACCACCCCCCTCACCCCTAAATCCTTGACTAAATCCTTGTTTGGTGCCACAGGAAGATAAGCAAGAACACTTGGGCATAATTGACTCACTCTCCTCTCCAAGATGTCAGAACACAAACATCTTCCTGCTTACTGCCTCAGTACACTACACATTGTACAGTGTTGTATAGTGCAAACGTATAATTTTTTTCAGTCTGAAAACCAGCGGTGGAAAAGTACCCAATAGTCATACTTGAGTAAAAGTATAGATACCTTAATAGAAAGTTACCCAAGTAAAAGTGAAAGTCAACCACTAAAATACTACTTGAGTAAAAGTCTAAAATTATTTGGTTTAAAATATACTTAAGTATCAAAATTAAATGTAATTGCTAAAATATACTTAAGTATCAAAAGTAAAAGTATAAATCATTTAAAATTCTGTATATTAATCAAATCAAATCCAAATGTATTTGTCACATGTGCTGAATAAAACAGGTGCAGACCTCACCGTGAAATGCTTACTTATAAACCCTTAACCAATAATGTAACACAATAAAATAACTATAACAAGGCTATAGTGTATACAGGTGGTACAGGTTAGAAGAGGTAATGTGGGTAATATGTACATTTCACACAAATCTCAAGCTAGGATTCAGCCCTTGGTGAATCTACACACACAAATGAATGGCTGTGTTGTGCAGTTTACAGGTAGTGTGTCAACACAGGTGTTGGTTTCCACATGAAATTACACAGGCAGCCTGATTGGGGACAAGAGTCCCAGGAGGCAGAGCTATAGACAGAGCACAGATGGGTCCAAGGGCCAGAGGGAACTGCACCTTAATGAACCTGCAGCTGAGCAATGGGTAAGATAAACACAATACATGTACACTACCTAAAGCCATTGTAAAAAAAATATATTACAAAATTATGACATGGTCTAAATTAACGTTTGACTTCATGAATTAATATAAAAGCAAAGACAAATGTCTCAAGCTCGTACAGAAGCTGATTATTGCTTGTGAATTTCTTTCTGTGTTAAGGGATATATTATGAAGTGGCACATCCAATCAGAAATAGGCGTATTAGACAGTTTGACTGTGTAAATGTAGAGGAAGAGCCGTTACAAATCACACACTCAGCCTATGACAATGGAGGGTGTATGTTATACTAGCTGGTACTAGACTATAACACAGAGGATATCCATTCCTCCTAATATGTAATGCTGTCTTTCTCTGTCATGCTTTACCATCTCAAGCATGGTGAGTACATTAAAAAAAAATACTAATGTTCTCTTGTACAGCCCCTTATGTAAGGACCCTTTCTCCTCTCGATGGGTATTTATTTTACAAGCAGGTCTGATGCTCAACGAAAGCATTTGAAAATCTGCGATTGCTTTCATCCATTTCAATTACATTCATACATTTCTGACACATAATACAGCCCTATTGTTTCAGAACTATCTGGCTCGGGAACTAAAATCTACAATATTTGACAATATTCCTGAGTTAAATTGCCTCTTGAAATTGAAATGTACTTTTGAAATACAAAATAAAAAGACAGCCTTTGCTGCTGACATACTGTGAAGCTCCTTGGTTTTCTGCAGGGTGCTGCTATTATTATGCATATCCAGGTAGAAATTTAATTAACCCAAAGCTTAAGCTAATTACGGTAGCAGAATGCTATCAACCAAACGCTTTCAGTCAGACAGCTGTCTAGAATTTCATATGCTAATCATTTATCTTTTGGAAGAGCATATGGTACATTTCCTTGCTATCAGAGGCAAACAAACAGATGAAAATCATTAACTAAAAACAATGTGCGCTGTTGAAAAAATCACAGATTTATGGCATAGGGATGTATAATGATCATTTTTGTTTGAGCCACAGGATTTTCGGCAAATCACATGATCCATGTGTGATGGGAATTCAGATGCACAAATACAGTATATTGTTTATTTATATATATGCAAATGAGAGAGTGTTCATTGTTTATCTGTGTAATATTAATGATAATCTTCTTTGGAAGCATGTTGCAGGCTGTCCGGCAGGTTTCTAACAGTTTCTGTTAAAGCACCACATTTTCTGGTTTGTAGAATGGTTTTTGTTGTTGTTAATGTAGGAACATAGCCCTTTTACTGTAATACTTTGCCTTTGAATTAAACAAACTATTTCAGTCAAATATTGTATGCATTATTTTTGTTACAAAATTGCAGAATACTGGTAGCTGTTAAAGAATGAATGATTTCAGTACCGCCTTGCAACATTATCTGGCAATAAAGACTACTCTAGTACTAATGAAACATGTCACACACAGGCTTCTGTAGTGCATTTCTATTGAGGACCTCACAAGCTAAATTGCTTTTTTCCAGCTCCCTCACATCTCAGCAAGGTTGACAGACAAATTGATCAAACCACTGTAAAATAATATGCTCCCAAAATGTCTTGGAGGCAAAGTCCTGCCCTTTTCCATGTTTTTCCTCTGTGGATCGTGTCTCTGTTTTGAGTGAAGGGGTGAGAAGCATCATATTTCAGATAATAGTAATCTCCTTTAAACAAAATGGGTATCATTTTTCACTGAACAGTCTGGCCATGTTAAATGGGGAAAGCTGGTTAACAGTGTGTTAGGTGGCTTTGGCCCCAAAAAGGGTTGTTGAGATATAATGAATTTGTTCATCTGACGTTGCCTTCAGGGCTGTCGTTAGACTGGTGGATGTTTATTTCAGCAAATGTTGCCTAGCTATATCAGTTAGGAAGCAAAAGAGCCTTGAGACGTTTCTATTAGAAAAGCTGATGGTCATGGTGTGTAAGCAATGCTTCAAGTGCATTTGTGTAGCTATAATGTCATTTATCAATCGCCATTTTTTAAAATGTGGCAAGTGCTTTGATACTGCGGTTGTTTATCACTGAACTATGCTAACCCTATTTTATTTTATTTTTAACCTATATTTAACTAGGCAAGTCAGTAAAGAACAAATTCTTATTTACAATGACGGCCTACCTACAGGGACAGCTATAGAATACGGCACCCATGAAGCAAATTAGGGTTAAGTGCCTTGCTTAAGGACACATTGACAGGTTTTCACTTTGTCGGCTCAGGGATTTGATCCAGCAACCTTTCGGTTACTGGCCCAACGCTCTGACCACTAGGCTACCTGCCGCCCTGGGTTTTAATCAAGCACAAATCTTTGGTCGAAAACTCTTCTAGCGTTAAACACTCCTTGACCAAAACCAAATTGTTGTTGGAAAATGAATTTTTGGAAATAATCAATCTTGAGGAAGGTTGGCTCAGGGAGCGGTCGAAATGTGGGAGGGTTTAGTATTTGTTTTTTTTAGTACAGGGGAGAGTCATATAATTTGTAATTGATTACATTTCATACTGCTCAGTGTTTGCTTAGTGGTTGCTTATTATACAGTACAGTATCTTGATGTGTGCTTGATGCTCATCCTTGATTCTCTTCTGGGCAATGCGTTTCTATAGCTTTTTGCACTCCAGAATGGGTGTATTTCTATAATTTTCATACTGCCGCACTATGTATCATGTATCGTGTAGCTGTCTTTTGTGTATTTTCGCTCTGGCATTTTGCACCTGCCCTGTGTTTTTTCGTAGCTGCTTGATAAAGTCATATCCCCACGGTGATCAATAAAAGTACCTATCTACCTATATACCAAATTACCCATAGCAGGCTCCGGACCTCCTAGGGTAAGAGATGAATACCCCTGGCCTGTACTATAGGCTATAGGCCTAGAGCTAGGTTATATGAAGATCATGCTCGGAAAAGCACCGGGCAACGTTATATTTCGAGGAAAATATATTTCCTTCCTGTGTTTTTGCGCTGCTGGGATGGTGTAAAACTAGGCTATACTGCATTAAACACTGCAATGGATAGGCTGTCCCAATCATGAGCCCTAGAGTTACTGATGTAGGCCTAAAGCCTTTTGTGCTGACTAACCAATGGCTGTGCTGTGTATGGTGGCACTTCAGGAGGCGAGTCAAAGGCTTGTTCCAAAAACAATTGTTCAGCTGATGTCCTGTTCAGTTTGAGAGGGAGTTAGCGAAGATGGGAAGGAGGACCTGAGGTAAGCTCGCTGCTGCTATAATTGATTTGAATAAAAACAATATGTTTCCTTGTCCATAATTGAAGCTATTTTTAGTTGAATATGTTGGTAACCCTGTTGAATAAAAGTGATAATGCCCTCGAAGGCAATAATGCTTCAAGGGCATTATCACTTTTATACAAAGGGTTACCAACATATTCAAGTAATGATTGACATATTTTCATAACATTTTTATTTTGATGAATTTATTCATACTATTTCATCCTTCCACAAGATATAGTACCGACACAAATCTAGGGTTGTTGCCCAATCCGGCTGGTCGTGGTTTGGTTGCCAGAGACGCGACCCAGTCGTTCAGTCTTTTTGTTCTGTATCTATGGACGCGACCCAGTCGTTCATTCTAAATGTTCCAATGCCATACTGGCTGGCAACGTTCTTATTCCTTAATTGCCAGCTAGCCAACTATGGCTAACTTTCAGTCACGTCAAACACAATCGCTTCAAACTGAAGCTGGAAAGACTGCAAACAAGCTACAATTTGTTTTGTTTGCTCTTTTTTCAATTGACATTTCTTTGTATGTATCCATAAAAAATTATGCCAGCTGATTCATTATTTTGACTGGCTGAGAAACGTTGCCTGTCCGTCTCCCAGAGATGGAATTTGAATACTGAAACAATGTTGCAAATTTCGGAGAGACAGACAGCAAGGTTTATACAAATATCTGCTGTTGAAAACTAAATGTTAGTCTAAAAGAAATGTGAGATAATGTCTAGATACTTTTTATGGTGGAGATTAAGTTTATAAATTGCCTGGCTGGGCTGATGAGAGAGTGGATTGCGCAGTCAGATGGAACAGAGTAAAACAACAAAGATTTAGCCGGTAACTTGTGGAATAGACACTGGGTTTTAAACAATCATGATTACGCCCACTTGTTGTATAAATCAGAGTTATTGACCTCACAATAAGCCATATTTGAGTAATTTACATAACTTACATTGTTATGAAGCAGAAGCTGCGGAGATGGGCAGCCCATGGGTGCTAAACGGTTCATTCGAAGAAGCCTAATTAATTTAAAGAGTCTTCATTTTAAGTCTCCAACAAAAGGGCTTTGTGTTGGAGACTTTTTTAATCCTAATCAAGAAATAATAGGTACCTGTTTGACAGACAAAGTTATAGTCTACTATCCATAGATTTTGTCAGCCAATTCCTTCAGTCCCCGATGCACTCCTTAAATATCTCAGTGTCAGTGAAGGTCTTCCTGTGTTAAAAAACCAGGGCTAAAAATGGAGGGGGTATTGTGGCTTTTGTTAAAGAAAATGACTAGAATCATAGGCCAACCCCCTTGTTATCTTCATGGACCTGATTATATAAACAACGCTTTAGTCCATAATGCTTTATGCTAGAAACAAGCTGTACTCCGATGCATATGGGATATCTTTGGTTTGTCTCTATGACATTCTGAGGCTGCGCTACAACCTTCTATAGCTAGGGAGACAACAAATTGACTTCGCTTGGGAAGAAATGTGTGATTCTATCACTATGAATTAACGTTTGACATTTGAACAGGCTATTAAACAACATGCTAACTATAAATCAGTCAGGAGCAAGCCAGGTAGCCTAAGAAAGAATTAAAATGAATTATTTAGGTTATATTATTAATATTTCAAGGCTACAGCCTGCGATTTAATAAATCAATTGTGATGTATTTGTGACACGCTACAGGCTGGCAGAAGCAAGCAGCGTTTCAAAAACAACAACAGCACTTCAACTACATGCCTATACATTTCACATTTAGGCTGTACAAATGTAATTAAACCAAAAATATCACTTAGAATTGAATAATAATGAAATTAAAAATGCCGTATTAGGCTTTACAGTCATTTTGTAATGCTTTTGAATTCATTTTTAGAAACATACATTTTGCCAGGCTTTGGTTTGAGGATCATGTGCTTATCTATGCATGCCTAATTTGCTAATTTAGCCTAGTAGATGCTCTTAAATTCCCATGCAGTAATCACAGTCAACACAAATATACACTGAACAAAAATATAAACGCAACATGTAACAATTTCAAAGATTTCACTGAGTTACAGTTCATATAAGAACATCAGTCATTAGGCCCTAATCTATGGAATTCACATGACTGGGAATAGAGATATGCATCTGTTGGTCACAGATACATAAAAAAAAGGTAGGGGCGTGGATCAGAAAACCAGTCAGTATCTAGCGTGACCACCATTGCCTCATGCAGCGCAACACATCTCCTTCACATAGAGATGATCAGGCTGTTGATTGTGGCCTGTGGAATGTTGTCCCGTTCCTCTTATATGGCTGTGCAAAGTTGCTGGATATTGGCAGGAACTGGAACACGCTGTCGTACATGTCGATTCAGAGCATCCCAAACATGCTCAATAGGTTACATGTCTGGTGAGTATGCAGGCCATGGAAGAACTGGGACATTTTCAGCTTCCAAGAATTGTGTCCAGATCCTTGAAACATGGGGCTGTGCATTATCATGCTGAAACATGAGGTGATGGTGGCGGATGAATTGCATGACAATGGGCCTCAGGATCTCATCATGGCATCACTGTGAATTCAAATTGTCATTGATAAAATGCAATTGTCTTTATTGACTGTAGCTTATGCCTGCCCATAAAATAAACCACCGCCACCATGGGGCGCTCTATTCACAACGTTGACTTCAGCAAACCTTTCGCTGACACAACGCTATACACGCTGTCTGCCATCTGCCCAGTACAGTTGAAACTGTGAAGAGCACCCTTCTACAGTGTGCCAGTGGCCATCGAAGGTGAGCATTTTCCAAGTGAAGTTGGTTACGACGCCGAACTGCGATCAGGTCAAGACCCTTGTGAGGATGACAAGCACACAGATGAGCTTTCCTGAGACGGTTTCTGACAGTTTGTGCAGAAATTCTTTAGTTGGGCAAACCCACAATTTCATCAGCTGTCCGGGGGGCTGGTCTCAGATGATCCCGCAGGTGAAGAAGCCAGATGTGGAAGTCCTGGGCTGGCATGGTTACACGTGGTCTGCGTTTGTGAGGTCGGTTGGACGTACTGCCAAATTCTCTAAAAAGGTGGACTATGGTAGAAAAATAAACATTAAATTCTCTGCAACAGTTCTTGTAGACATTCCTGCAGTCAGTATTCCAATTGCACGCTCCCTCAAAACTTGAGACATCTTTGGCATTGTGTTGTGTCACAAAACTGCACATTTTAGAGTAGCCTTTTATTGTCCCCAGCACAAGGTGCACCTGTGTAATGATCATGCTGTTTAATCAGCTTTATGGATTATCTAGGAAAAGGAGAAATGCTCATAAAAAGGGTTGTTAACAAATTTGAAAGAAATAAGCTTTTTGTGCGTCTGTACAATTTTATGAAACATGGAACAAACACTTTACATTTTGTGTTTATATATATATTTTTTCTGCATTTGGTGACAAAATTATTATGGAATAAATACATTTGAAAATGACAGTTTCCCAAATATTTTTTTACAAGTGCATGTAATGCCTGATGATATCCAGCTGCTGTTTTAAAAAACAAATGTATTTGTGATCAGATACTTTAGCACTGTCCCAAACATAGACTATCCTCTTTTTTAACAATAGCCTGTATATAAGTCCAAACATCTCTGGTGCTGCTGCATGCGCTCATTCGTTGTCATGCTCTATTGTGGTATTAAAAAAGATTATACTTGTCTCCAGTCATGTAAAATCATATACTGTAGAGAATGGCATGAAAGGTGTTTATAAATGATGACAGATTCGTTCAGTGCTTTTATTAAAATGGAGACCCTTGTCCTCGGTCGTCTGTCAATCCACAACCTTCTGGCTACTTTGCCATGTAATGTCTGTCCTAGGAGTATGGGTATATAGTTGGCATGCTCTCTGCTATAAACTTTATGTTTTAATTATTATTTTGGGTATAGGGGAGGTTCAAGTTTTTTCAAGAGGTTATTTTACTGAAGCAAGAGCCATCCATTTTCATTTGAGAGAGTCCCTTAGACAATTGGATTCTAGTTGCTTCATTTTGATGCTAAGCATATAGGCTCCTTAAAAATGAAGGTATTGCTGACGTACTCAAATTATTTATTAATGCCAGTATGATCCAACTGGTCTTGATATAATTGAAACATTATCCAAGTGAAATCCTTACTAGTTCTTACATTTGGGAAGATATACGCTCATGACCGACGTAGAAAATTATATTAAACTGAGAAATGATCTACTGATGCGAATCATTAAATTCATTTGCATATTCCTACTGAACCTGAACACACAAATTAAACCACATCCAAAATGAGGGGAAGAAAAGGTGCTTGTGCATGGTTACAGGACATCTTCAATAATCACATTCCATATTATTCATTTCTTCACTTCTGCTCATTAACAAGTAGAATGTTTTTACTGCTTGATGAATTTTAGGGGATGCGAGACAGCTAGGAAGCCGACACATGTCGATTTATAATATACAAGGGCATTAATATGATTCCATAAATTACAGTTTGCCATACATTACTAAAAGGCTGAATTCCTTTTTTGTAAATGTGAAAATGGTTTAATTTCCCAAACCAATCAAGTTGATCAAATGTGATACAGGGATATTTAATTTACATCTAATCAAAACAAATTTGAAATGTAGGGTGCAGACCTGAAAATTTGAATTTGTTGAAAATGTAACAGTATACTTATTTATGTTGATTTTAATCAGTTCCAATCATTCAACATTTGTAAATAGTCAAAATTATTGAGCAATGAGTGCTCTGAAATCCATAGCATAGCACCTGTTTCTTAAAGAAAAGGGGTTTTCTAGAAAAGAAAAGGGGTTTTCTAAAAAAGATCAGTTTACATAAAGGAAGTAAAATACATAGCAGTATACAGCTGACGCTAGCCTTCCACTCTAATAATCACCTCTGTAATAAACGGTGTTAGAAGTTTCAGAAGATATCAAATATACTGCAGGAAGAATCACAAACATGTGCCATCCGAAATCCAACTTCAAGCTCAACCTTTTTCTAGTTCCCCTCATATTTCTAGTTCCCCTCATATTTCTAGTTCCCCTCATATTTCTAGTTCCCCTCATATTTCTAGTTCCCCTCATATTTCTAGTTCCCCTCATATTTCTAGTTCCCCTCATATTTCTAGTTCCCCTCATATTTCTAGTTCCCCTCATTTTTCTAGTTCCCCTCATTTTTCTAGTTCCCCTCATATTTCTAGTTCCCCTCATATTTCTAGTTCCCCTCATATTTCTAGTTCCCCTCATATTTCTAGTTCCCCTCATATTTCTAGTTCCCCTCATATTTCTAGTTCCCCTCATATTTCTAGTTCCCCTCATATTTCTAGTTCCCCTCATATTTCTAGTTCCCCTCATATTTCTAGTTCCCCTCATATTTCTAGTTCCCCTCATATTTCTAGTTCCCCTCATATTTCTAGTTCCCCTCATTTTTCTAGTTCCCCTCATATTTCTAGTTCCCCTCATATTTCTAGTTCCCCTCATATTTCTAGTTCCCCTCATATTTCTAGTTCCCCTCATATTTCTAGTTCCCCTCATATTTCTAGTTCCCCTCATATTTCTAGTTCCCCTCATATTTCTAGTTCCCCTCATATTTCTAGTTCCCCTCATATTTCTAGTTCCCCTCATATTTCTAGTTCCCCTCATATTTCTAGTGCCTCTCATATTTTGCCCAACTTTTTTCAGGATATTTCTTAGGGGATCAACAAAAATGCCACAGCTTTCGTTGAGGAATGGGGGCACTCGATCACACGAGTGGATTCTGTCTGCCTGTAAATTTCACACCTTTGTTAAGAACGTCAGTTGCTCTACGGTACAGTCCCTTTCTGCAGGTGGCAAATCCATTAGGATCTGGATGGTGTGCACATTATTTTCACATCCGCTGACTTTCCCAGGGGACTTTGCAACGAGATGGTCCTCTGTGTGCACTGACTAACTCTGACTCTTGCTCTTCATTTCATTGCCCTGGTAGGGAAAGATTCATTTATGTATTTACAGTATGTACAGCTGCAGTATGCTAACTTTCATACTTTTTATACATTTGATATTGAAGCATTTGATGAAAAGCATGCAAGCAATGGAAAAGTCAAGTGTTAATGATTTAAACCCCTACCTTTGAAACAATGTCATGATTTGACATGATCCTTACATTAAAGTCTTGTATTTCTTTGTTTTATTGAAAAATATACGTGCCTGTCTTACCAGTACAAGGCACTTTTTCCACCTCCTTTCTGTTCTATATATCACATAAATGAGAAAAACAATGCAGTCTGTTCCCTTGTCTGGTGAGGGATTCCCTAGATAGCTACACATTATTTTCAATCCGTCATTTTTGGTTGATGGCTGGGATGTTTTCCTTGCATTAAATGTGTTCCTTAGGGTGCAAATCCAATGGGATTCCGGTTTCCAGCCCTTAACAACAGTGAAAACGTGCAGCTTTTCTGACGACTGAGATGGATTTAGGCAATAACCAGACAACAATTTCTTTTTTATTTTTACTTTGAGGGAAGGAGAGATGATTGACTATGTTATATTGTGACTTTTTGAGGTATGAGGTTATAATACATAAAGGTCACATTGATTGTAAGGATTAGTCCCAGAAATCACTATTTTCTATACAGGCCTGCACAGAAGTTATATAGTCTGGAAATAACAATGGGGTAAAATTTCCCATTATCCTAATGCACTTCATTTATTATTATATATATATTTTTTTTGTGATAACCAATTGCAATCTTGTTGAGTAATGCGTCCTCCGAAACATGATCCGCCAAACCGCACTTCTTAACAACCGCCCACTTAACCCGGGAGCCAGCCGCACCAATGTGTCAGAGGAAACACTTTCCAACTGACAACCGCCTGCTGGTACCCGGCCCGCCACAAGGAGTCGCTAGAGTGCGATGAGCCAAGTAAAGCCCCCACGGGCAAACCCTCCTCTAACCCAGACGACGCTGGGCCATTTGTGCGCTGCCCTATGGGACTCCCGGTCACGGACGGCTGTGATACAGCCTGGGATCAAACCTGGATCTGTATGCAGTGCCTTAGACTGCTGCGTCACTCGGGAGGCCACCTAATGCACTTTTTAAAGTTAACAGGAGGTACAGAGAAAAACACACAATACAAGTATTTGTTTCTGTCATAATAATTATGTGATTTTGATCTATTTAACTGGTCCTATTGCTCAGTTCCATTCCTCTCTACAGTAACCACACTAATAGCTTCCAAGAAAAAGGACAACACATAAACTCTTCCAGCAACTCTATGAGGGAGGTAAATAAACAGACAATCAAGGTGCAATGTTGCGGTGCAGCGCCCACAATGATAAATCAAGCAATCAAAAGGCACTCGCACATCTGAGCTGTCTTTGTTGCAGATGTATGGTAACAGTTGAATGAGATGAGAAAAAATTAAAAACCTGCACACTGCTCTTGCTAGCATCACTGCTCTTTTTAAGGCCTTCGTCGGAGGGAAGTCGAGGGAAAATAAGCAAGTGTTACCAACTATAACAATGTGCTAATAAAGTGTGCACATAAAACGTATCAAACAAGCCTGTAAAACCACAATGAGGACATCGACCTATCAAGTAAACTAAAAATCATTGGTTCCAGTACATGAAAAACGTCATTAATTAATGTTCACATTTACAACATAACATGCATGGGCATTTCATCATTAAGAACTTTTGGGAACTTATTTGATAGGTCGATGTCCTCATTGTGGTTTTACATTCTTGTTTGATACGTTTTATGTTCACACTTTATTAGAATACTTATGAAATGCACATTGTTATATTTGGTAACACTTGCTTATTTTCCCTCGACTCCAACCCCATTCGATACATTGAACCGATGCGAGTGAGCAGTGTCTACATCAGGGTGCAGGTTGTGAACACTCACAAAAGCTCTGACCAAGGCCTTGAGGCCGATACGTAAAGCTTTTTAAAGAGCAGCGATACTAGCAAGAGCAGCGTGCAGGTTTCATAATTTTTCTTGTAATTTTTCTCAATGAAACAGATTTGACACTGGGGTACTGTAGGCTTACACATATTAAACACAACATTTGATGTGCTGATTTCGCCTTATAGACAACTAATTATGTAGCATTTAGTAATAGCTTGCAATATACTATGCACATGTATTTGAATACACAATGCATAGACAAAGACGTTAGTAAACTATCTAACATAGTCAACACCCTGTGCCACTGACGCGTCTGCTTTTGACATTTTTACGTTGTCGGTAGGATCCCACTTGCACACACTGCTTAGACATGCCTCTGGATCAATCAGAAGGCGGGGACACAACAATGTTGCAGACGCTGTAGCCATTACTACTACTCAGTTAGTCATGCCATGGTTAATGGGAGCACCTTGGTGGTGTTTGGCAGGCTCAGGTAGAGGTAATGTAGCGAGCACAGGGGCTTACGGCACAGCATTAGAGGGTGGTGTCAAGCAACAATGTTGTTAAAAACATAAGAGTGGGCTGATGGAAGAAACATGCTAAAGGCACCACAATGAGAGCTGCCGAACGAGAGCCTGCAGAGCCTTATCTTGTAGACTCCGAACTGAAAGGAGCTAGAGCTTTGGTTCTCCTACCTGGTAATCAGAGGTAAAACCTCAGGCAAGTACAGAGACACATAGAGCAGGCTGCACACACTTCATCAGTCTCTCAATCAAAATTTCACCAGCACTTGATAATGCTGGTGGCATCCTCTTTGTGTGGCCGTTATGCACCCTAAAAGAAATCCATGCCTTGGACGTTGTGCCCTTGGCGCTGCGTCATGCCGTTCTCCCTGAGTGCTGCATGCTCTAATGCACCTCTCACTCACATGGCTCTCCATCACGTGATCGGGTCTTTTTCACAGGCTACAAGTGAAGACAGACACATCGGGGATGCAACTGCGCACTTCCTTATCCAATTCCAAGGTGCATATTGAATATATTGGAAGAACTGTCCACATTAACTTTTTTTTTTCGTCAGCCAACAAGATGAGTAGGCCTAACGAACATCGAAAGCACTAGCCTATGTCAATCTACTATCCCCCATAGTACAAAAGTCGACCTATTCTATTCTGTGCAATAAATAAATATTCCAAACATAGTCTGGCACAGTTGTGCGATGCGATAGATCCCAAATTAATACAACCACTAGCATCAAATAAACGTTTTTACGCAATGTGGCTGGCGCAACAGATCAGAACATTTAGCTTAAAATGTTAATAAACTATTAGGCTATTTCTTCACATTATAAGCGCAGCAATGTGCACATGGCAGTGGGCTATAAGCGTGAATGTTCCATTAGCAGGAAAACACCATTATCAAAAGTCACCGCAAATGCAATTATGCATGTAATGCTTTTATTATAATGGTTTATTTTTGTGGTGAAAATGATCTTCCCCAAACTTGAAACTCACACGCTGCTTATGTATGCCAGTTTGGCTCTACACCTCCTGTAAAGTGGATTAATGGCCACTTTAGTTGTGATACAAACCTTATCAAAACATATACTGTAGGCCTATGGGCTAGGCTAACTGAGTTGTGCGACTATGATTAGAAAAAGTTGAGAAAAAAAAAGATATTGTTTTTTGCCTTACGCTGGGCATCATTCACAAGTGATCGGCTAATATTGTCAACCATCAGACTATTCTTGATTTAATCGTGTCTTTACATATACTAAATAATATACAGTGGGGAGAACAAGTATTTGATATACTGCCGATTTTGCAGGTTTTCCTACTTACAAAGCATGTAGAGGTCTGTAATTTTTATCATAGGTACACTTCAACTGTGACAGACGGAATCTAAAACAAAAATCAAGAAAATCACATTGTATGATTTTTAAATAATTAATTTGTATTTTATTGCATGACATAATTATTTGATCACCTACCAACCAGTAAGAATCCCGGCTCTCACAGACCTGTTAGTTTTTCTTTAAGAAGTCCTCCTGTTCTCCACTCATTACCTGTATTAACTGCACCTGTTTGAACTCGTTACCTGTATAAAAGACACCTGTCCACAAACTCAATCAAACAGACTCCAACCTCTCCACAATGGCCAAGACCAGAGAGCTGTGTAAGGACATCAGAGATAGAATTGTAGACCTGCACAAGGCTGGGATGGGCTACAGGACAATAGGCAAGCAGCTTGGTGAGAAGGCAACAACTGTTGGCGCAATTATTAGAAAATGGAAGAAGTTCAAGATGACGGTCAATCTCCCTCGGTCTGGGGCACCATGCAAGATCTCACCTCGTGGGGCATCAATGATCATGAGGAAGGTGAGGGATCAGCCCAGAACTACACGGCAGGACCTGGTCAATGACCTGAAGAGAGCTGGGACCACAGTCTCAAAGAAAACCATTAGTAGCACACTACACCGTCATGGATTAAAATCCTGCAGTGCACGCAAGGTCCCCCTCCTCAAGCCAGCGCATGTCCAGGCCCGTCTGAAGTTTGCCAATGACCATCTGGATGATCCAGAGGAGGAATGGGAGAAGGTCATGTGGTCTGATGAGACAAAAATAGAGCTTTTTGGTCTAAACTCCACTCGCTGTGTTGGGAGGAAGAAGAAGGATGAGTACAACCCCAAGAACACCATCCCAACCGTGAAGCATGGAGGTGGAAACATCATTCTTTGGGGATGCTTTTCTGCAAAGGGGACAGGACGACTGCACCGTATTGAGGGGATACATGGATGGGGCCATGTATCGTGAGATCTTGGCCAACAACCTCCTTCCCTCAGTAAGAGCATTGAAGATGGGTCGTGGCTGGGTCTTCCAGCATGACAACGACCCGCAACACACAGCCAGGGCAACTAAGGAGTGGCTCCGAAAGAAGCATCTCAAGGTCCTTGAGTGGCCTAGCCAGTCTCCAGACCTGAACCCAATAGAAAATCTTTGGAGGGAGCTGAAAGTCCGTATTGCCCAGCGACAGCCCCGGAACCTGAAGGATCTGTATGGAGGAGTGGGCCAAAATCCCTGCTGCAGTGTGTGCAAACCTGGTCAAGAACTACAGGAAACGTATGATCTCTGTAATTGCAAACAAAGGTTTCTGTACCAAATATTAAGTTCTGCTTTTCTGATGTATCAAATACTTATGTCATGCAATAAAATGCAAATTAATTACTTAAAAATCATACAATGTGATTTTCTGGATTTTTGTTTTAGATTCCGTCACTCACAGTTGAAGAGTACCTATGATAAAAATTACAGACCTCTACATGCTTTGTAAGTGGGAAAACCTGCAAAATCGGCAGTGTATCAAATACTTGTTCTCCCCACTGTATGTGTGGAATTTGTTTTGATTTAGAATGGACCATTATCATGCACCTGTATCGAAACAGGGTCAGTGGAAAAAATACATGTCATCTATGCACTTAAATAGCGAATGGAGGAAGCTTTTCCCCGTGGTTCATTTTCATGCCAGCCAGGTAGGCTATTCTCCTGTTGTAAAGAGAAGTAATGTGCTTAATATTAGGAAAGTAGAGAAATAAATACATTGGCCTAGTCTATAGAAAGCTGATGGGATCCTCCTTTTTTTATTAGAGGCCATCACTCTGTTTTCTCACGCAATAGCCTATAGAAATGTTGCGCAACTTGAGCTCATGGGCTCTTTGATTAGATTTTCTATAACATTTACATTGATGTCAGAGTGATTAGAGGGACAATAGAGTGCTGAGTACCAGGCAGTTAGCAAGTTTGGTAGACTACTAATGACCATCAGCAGCATCAGAGCTTGGAGAAGCCTAATGACCGCGACTAAATGGTCACGTGGAATTTGACTGCCATCATGACTTGTGACCCTCCGGTGTGGCCACAACAGCCCTAATCACACTGACCTCTCACTCTCCTCTGCAGCCAAAATGAAAACCACATGTTATTTCTGTCTCTTAATGTTGTTTTTAAAGGTTTGTAATGTGAGTCTAACAAATTGGGAAATAGCATGGTAAACTAAATGTGTGATGAGTTGACGTTTTAGTAATGTTTATTAACCAAGTTCGAAAAACATGTTGACCTTACGCTACCAGTGCTTAGCTAGTTAGTTAAGGTAGTGAAATATGGGGAAATGCTAACTAGCTAGCTTTTTCCACCCTGTGTTTTTACTAACAAAAAGAGTTTATGCTTTGAGTCTGAAATGGGGAATTTAATTTGAATAGTTTGAATATGAATGTCAAATCCATTAAAGAAGAGTCAAACTGACATTTTTTCTCATGGTTAGCCTATGGTCTGCAAAGGTTGTTACATTGTAACTATACAGTAATTAAAATGTTGCTTCACATTAAGCTGTAAATACATATATATATATCCCTTGTAACATTATTGCAATTACAGAATTGGTTGTTAAATATTGTTACATCGTACACTGAACTTATTTCTCTACATTTTTGTGCACAAATTTGGTTAGTGAGCATTTCTCCTATACCAGGATAATCCATCCACCTGACAGGTGTGGCATATCAAGAGGCTGAATAAACAGCATGATCATTACACAGGTGCTGGGGACAATAAAAGGCCACTCTAAATTGTGAAGTTTTGTCACACAACACTACGCCACAGTTGTCACATGTTTTTGAGGGACCATGCAATTGTCATGCTGACTGCAGAAATATCCACCAGAGCTGTTGCCAGAGTAAGTAATGTTTATCTCTCTACCATAAGCCACCTCCAATGTTGTTTTAGAGTATTTGGCAGTACGTCCAACCGACCTCACAACTGCAGACGACATGTAACCACTCCAGTCCAGGACCCTCACATCCGGCTTCTTCACCTGTGGGATCCACATTGCACTGCATACTGCGGTCATCCACCTGGACAAAAGGAATGCATATGTGAGGATGCTGTTCATTGAATATAGCTCAGCCTTCAATACCATAGTGACCTATAAGCTCATCACAAAGCTCATGGCCCTGAACTCCTCCCTATTCAACTGGGTCCTGAACTTCCTGACGGGCCGTCCCCAGGTTGTGAAGGCAGGCAACATTACCACATCTACACTGATCCTCAACACGGAGGATGGATGCGTCCTTAGTGCCCTCCTGTACTCCCTGTATACCCACAGCTGCATGACTGTATACACAGTTCCAACTCCATCATCAGGTTTGTTGACGACACGACAGTAGTAGGCCTGATTACCAACGACAAGACGGCCTACAGAGAGAAGGTAGGCACCCTGATGGTGTGGTGCTAGGTAAACAACCTCTCCCTCAACGTCAGCAAAACAAAGGAGATGATTGTGACTTCATCAACGAGGCAGCCGTGGAGACGGTCAAAAACGTCTTGTTCCTCGGTGTACAATGGTCAAACCACATGGACAAGGCGGTGGAGAAGGCACGACAGTGACTCTTCAACCTCAGGAGGCTGAAGAAATGTGTCCTGTCCATGAGGGCCCTCACAGTGTTGTATAGGAGCACCATCGAGAGCATACTGGCGGGCTGCATCACTGCCTGGTACGGCAACTCCACCGCCGTTGACCGCAAGGCTCTACAGAGGGTGGTACGCTCAGCCGAACCACCATTGGGTGCACGCTGCCTGCCCTCCAGGACACCTACAACACCAGGTGTCGCAGCAAGACCTCAGCAACCCGAAGCCAAGGCCTGTTTCTGCCTGCTTCCATCAGTCAGACCCAGGCAGTGTAGGAACATCTGGCCAATAGCTTCCACCCCCAAACCATCTGGCTGCTGAATAGCCACCAACAACACATCCGCCACGCTGATCCTCAACACGGGGACCCCCCAGGAGTGCGTGCTCAGGCCCCTCCTGTACTCCTTGTTCACTCATGACTGCATGGCCAGGCACGACTCCAACATCATCATCAGGTTTGCCGATGACACAACAGTGGTAGGCCTGATCACCGACAACGATGAGACAGCCTGTAGGGAGGAGGTCAGAGACCTGGCCATGTGGTGCCAGGACAACAACCTCTCCCTCAACGTGATCAAGACAAAGGAGATGATTGTGGACTACAGGAAAAGGAGGACAGAGCACGCCCCCATTCTCATCGACAGGGCTGTAGTGGAGCAGGTTGACAGCTTCAAGTTCTTTGGTCTCCACATCACTAACAAACTATCATGGTCCAAACACACTAAGACAGTCATGAAGAGGGCACGACAAAGCCTATTCCCCCTCAGGAGACTGAAAAGATTTGTCATGGGTCCTCAGATCCTCAAAAGGCTGGTTGATTCACTGCCTGGTACGGAAGGCACTACAGAGGGTAGTGCGTACGGCCCAGTACATCACTGGGGCCAAGCTTCCTGCCATCCAAGACCTCTACACCAGGCGGTGTCCGAGGAAGGCCCTAAACATTTTCAAAGAATCCAGTCACCCTAGTCATGGACTGTTCTCTCTGCTACCGCAGGGCAAGCGGCACCAGAGCTCCAAGTCTAGGTCCAAAAGGCTTCTTAACAGCTTCTACCCCCAAGCCATCAGACTCCTGAACAGGGTATCAAAGGGCAATCAGACCGCTTTTTTATGCTGCTGCTACTCTGTTTATTATCTATGCATAGTCACTTTAACTCTATATTACCTCATTTACATCGACTAACCAATTTATTTTCTTAACTTCTAAAAAGCATTGTTGGTTAAAGGCTTGTAGGTAAGCATTTTGATTTTCATATTTTCAGCCTGGAAAAACACCAGTAGAGGTATATTATTATTAATGTAAGATACATTATTAGCATGTTTTAATTACTCCTATACAAATTGTAAACTTTCAGGTACTCAACAAGAAAGTCTGATTTCCTTACTACTAAAACAGGACCCAGGTGGTAAGTATAAAGAATCAGTCCATTTAAAAAAATGGAGGCCTCTTACACTTCAATGTTGTGATGCGAAAATACTGGCGAAATGCATAGCAGATAGATGTTAATCCTGATCAAACAGTTTTTTTTTTTTACATGGACAATATATTGGAGATAATATACTACAATTTCTTGAAACAATTAAACATTATGAAACATCAAAGATACCAGGCCTGGTCTTCATATCAGATTTTGAAAAGGCGTTTGATAAAGTATGACTAGAATTTATATATACACTGGAGGCCAAAAGTTTGGAATATTAATCATTCAAAGGTTTTTCTTTATTATTTTTTACATTGTAGAATAAAAGTGAAGACATCAAAACTATGACATAGCACATAGTGTTAAACAAATCTAAATATATTTTATATTTGAGATTCTTCAAAGTAGCCACCCTTTGCCTTGATGAAAGCTTTGCACATTCTTGGCATTCTCTCAACCAGCTTCACCTGGAATGCTTTTCCATCAGTCTTGAAGGAGTTCCCACATATGTTGAGCACTTGTTGGCTGCTTTTCCTTCACTGCGGTCCCACTCATCCCAAAACATCTACATTTGGTTGAGGTTGGAACCAAAAATCTAAAGTTTCAACTCCAGACAAAAGGACAAATTCCATTGCTTGTGTTTTTTGGCCCAAGCAAGTCTCTTCTTCTTATTGGTGTCCTTTAGTAGTGGTTTATTTGCAGCAATTCGACCATGAAGGACTGATTCACACAGTCTCCTCTGAACAGTTGATGTTGAGATGTGTCTGTTACTTGAACTCTGTGAAGCATTTATTTGGGCTGCCCCAGTGTACATTTCTGGGAATCTCTTAGACAATGGGTTAAAGTTATGTACAGCAACCCCAGGTGTAAAATAGTAAATAATGGTTACTTCTCAGAAAGTATTGAGCTTTTAAGAGGAGTAAAACAAGGATGTCCGTTGTCTCCATATCTATTCATTATGGCCATTTAAATGCTAGCTATTAACATTAAATCCAACAAGAACATAAAGGGGTTAGAAATCCAGGGGATAAAAACAAAAGCGTCAATGTATGCTGATGACTCAAGCTTTTTCTTAAGTCGGCAATCTGGATCCCTGCACTGTCTCGTTGAAGATCTTTATCACTTTTCTAGCCTCTCTGGACTAAAACCTAATTATGACAAGTTTACCATATTACGTATTGGTTTGTTAAAAGACAAAGTGTTTACACTACCTTGTAGTTTACCAATAAAATGGGCGGATGGTGAAGTAGACAGTCAAAAGTTTGGACACACACACTCATTCAAGGATTCTTCTTTATTTTTTACTATTTTCTACATTGTAGAATAATAGTGAAGACATCAAAACTATGAAATAACACATATGTAATCATGTAGTAACCAAAAAAGTGTTAAACAAATCAAAATATATTTAATATTTTAGATTCTTCAAAGTAGCCACCCTTTGCCTTGATGACCAGCTTCACCTGGAATGCTTTTCCAACAGTCTTGAAGGAGTTCCAACATATGCAGAGCACTTGTTGAGTGCTTTTCCTTCACTCTGCGGTCCAACTCATCCGAAAACATCTCAATGTAGGATATAGTAAAAACAAAGAAAAACCCTAGAATGAGTAGGTGTGTCCAAACTTTTGACTGGTACTGTACTTGTCATTCACATCTAAAAAAATATAAATTAACTTACCACAATCCATTTCAATACAAAGTTTGGATAAATGTGATTAGCAGCCATGGAGAGGTAAATACTTGTCCATTTATGGGAAAATCAGATTGATTAACCCTATGGTCCTATCACAGTTAACTTAGGTACTAATGGCGCTGCCTACTCCAGACGACTCTTTTAAAAAATATATATATATTTGAACATATGTTTAATTTTACATGGAATGCTAAGCCAGACAAAATTAAACATGCCTATTTACCTATATAATGAACATGAGTCTGAGGGTCTAAAATTATTAAATATTAAAGCTTTAAACCTCTAACTAAAAGCTTCACTCATACATAAGTTATATTTAAACCCAAAATGGTTCTCAAATAGATTTTTAAGAAAGGCTAATCCTCTGTTCAAAAATGGCCTTTATGCCTTTATACAGATTACAACTTCTAATTTCCGACTAATTGGAAATTACTTTTTTTTTTTTTAAAGTATCGCCCTTTCTTAAACAAGCCATACAAAGCTGGTTACAATTTCAGTTTCATCCTCCAGAAAATATAGAACAAATATTACACCGATTGTTATGGTTAAAATCAAATATACTGATTAATAAAGAAACATTCTTTATGGAATTTTTTTTTATGATATTGGACACTATACGATTAGAAAAGTTCAAAATGTATGTCAAACATCACAGCACAATTGAAAAATATATTGCACGTGGAAACCAAACAAGGGTGGTCTATGGTGATAGGTGGGATGGGCTGAGAGTGGCTGAGGGGTGGGATTAAAGAGCTGATGTTTGGTAATGTATTATTGTTTTGTGATTGCTATATATAAAAGTACCATGTATGCAAAATGTGTATGTAAAATGTATATGTAAAATGTATGTATATGAAAAAAATATGTAAAAAAACAAACAAGATATGTGTCCTGCGAAGAGGGGGTTTGGTGGATGGGTTAATAATAAAAAATACAAATAAAGTTCATTGTTAGAACCTTAGTAGGAATATCATTAAATCTCCCAAAACTATTGATAATAACGTTGCACTTGAATACGCACGTAATCTAACGCCTGCCTCAGACAATTGGAAGGGTCGGCAGGTAGTCTAGTGGTTAGAGCATTGGGCCTGTAAACAAAAGGTTGCTGGTTTGAATAGCCGAGCTGACAATGTGTTGATGTGTCCTTGAGCAAGGCACTTAACCCTAATTTACTCCAGGGGCTGACCCTGTAGGTAGGCCGTCATTGTAAATAAGAATTTGTTCTTAAATGACTTGCCTTTTTAATAAAGGTTAAATAAAAGGACAGCTAATTGTGTCGTTACATGTTTTTTTGCCCTCCAGTGTCACTTTATTTACAGAAGATCTCCACTAAACATAGAATCACATGGTTTATCCTCCTCTCTGTGACTGCTGATAACATCAGAAGAAAGTTTACTGCAAATACGAAGTTGCCAATGTCTTTACAATTAATACTATGTATTTAAATTAAAACCAAAATGACTCCATTAAAATACAAATACAGTAGGATATACATGTAGGTCTATTTCAGTCATATTGAAAAACATTTTATGATCATTCAATTGAGTTCTATTTTGCTACTTCAAGGCTGTAATTTGTCTCAATATATTTCATGATGTGCAAAATCTTTTAGTGCATTTTTATTGGGTACGCATTAGAATAAGTTGCCTCAATATTTGCAGCCATAGGTGATAATATATTTTTATGAGCTGACTCCTTGTCAGTATTGTGGAATAATTTGAATGTTAAGGTAAGATTTTAATGGAGAAAGCTGATCCGAGAGCAGCGCTGTGTTTCTTTTGATCCTATCAGTATCAAGACATGCCTCAACGACACAGTTGGGGAACATTCTCTCTGTGTGGTGTTTTGGGAAACATACAGTGCATTCGGAAAGTATTCAGACTCACATTTTTTTATATTACAGCCTTATTCTAAAATGTATTACATTTTTTTTTACATGTTTTTCCCCCTCATCAATCTACACACAATACCCCATAATGACAAAGCAAAAACTGTTTTTTAGCAATTTTTGAAAGTTTATTACAAATCAAAAACAGAAATATTACATTTACATAAGTATTCACACCCTTCAGTCAGTACTTTGAAGCACCTTTGACAGCAATTACAGCCTCAATGCTTCTTGGGTATGCCACTACAAGCTTGGCACACCTGTATTTGGGGAGTTTCTCCAATTATGCTCTGCAGATCCTCTCAAGCTCTGTCAGGTTAGATGGGGAGTGTTGCTGCGCAGCTATTTTCAGGTCTCTCCAGATTTGTTCGATCGGGTTCAAGTCCGGGCTCTAGCTGAGCCACTCAAGGACATCCAGAGACTTGTCCCGAAGCCACACCTGAAAAACATTGCCACAGCATGATGCTTCCACAACCATACCTCACCATAGGGAGGGTGCCAGGTTTCCTCCAGATGATTGGCATTCAGGCCAAAGAGTTCCATTTTGGTTTCATTTGACCGAAGAATCTTGTTTCTCATGGTCTGAGAGTCTTTTGTTGTCTTTTGGAAAACTGCAAGCGGGCTGTCATGTGCCTTTTACTGAGGAGTGGCTTCCGTCTGGCCACTCTACCATTAAGGCCTGATTGGTGGAGTCCTGCAGAGATGATTGTCCTTCTGGATGGTTCTCCCACCCAAGCAGACAGGTGTGTGCCTTTCCAAATCATTTCAAATCAATTGAATTTACCACAGGTGGACTCCAATCAAGTTGTAGAATGATCTCAAGGATGATCAATCGAAACAGGATGAACCTGAGCTCAATTTCGAATCTCATAGCAAAGGGTCTGAATACTTACAGTGGCAAGAAAAAGTTTGTGAACCCTTTGGAATTACCTGGATTTCTGCATAAATTGGTCATAAAATGTGATCACAACAATAGACAAACACAGTCTGATTAAACTAATAACACACAACTATATGTTTTCATGTCTTTATTGAACACACCATGTAAACATTCACAGTGAAGGGTGGAAAAAGTATGTTAACCCTTGGATTTAATAACTCATAACCTCAACCAAACATTTTCAGTAGTTGCAGATCAGACTTGCACAACAGTCAGATGAATTTTGGAAAATTCCTGTTTACAAAACTGTTTCAGCTCAGCAATATTCTTGGGATGTCTGGTGTGAACCGCTCTCTTGAGCTCATGCCACAGCATCTCAATCGGGTTGAGGTCAGGACTCTGACTGGGCCACTCCAGAAGGCGTATTTTCTTCTTTTGAAGCCATTCTGTTCTTGATTTACTTCTGTGTTTTGGGTCGCTGTCCTGTTGCATCACCCAACTTTTGTTGAGCTTCAATTGGCGGACAGATAGCCTTACATTATGCTGCAAAAATTCTTAAGAAACTCAATTTTTCCGTCAAGCTGTCCAGGCCCTGAGGCAGCAAAGCACCAAAGTTCTTTTTTTTTTGTTAATTCAAGTCAGTGATGTTCTGCACCGGCCAAACCCGGACGACGCTGGGCCAATTGTGCGCCGCCATATGGGACTCCCAATCACGGCCGGTTGTGATACAGTCTGGATTTGAACCAGGTTGTCTGTAATGACACCTCTAGCACTGAGATGCAGTGTCTTAGACCACTGCATCCCTTGGGAGCCCATTTGGGAGCTGTGATCTATTTTTGTTCGAGGCATGGTTCACATCAGGCAATGCTTCTTGTGAATAGCTAAAATGTTGTGTTTTTTATAGGGCAGGGCTGATCTAACCAACATCTCCAATCTCGTCTCATTGATTGGACTCCAGGTTAGTTGACTCCTGACTCCAATTAGCTTTTGGAGAAGTCATTAGCCTAGGGGTTCACATACTTGTTCCAACCTACACAGTGAATTTTTAAATTATGTATTCAATATAGACCAGAAAAATACAATAATTTGTGTGTTATTAGTTTAAGCACACTGTGTTTATCTGTTGTTGTGACTTAGATGAACATCAGATACAATTTTATGACCAATGTATGCAGAAATCCAGGTAATTCTAAAGGGTTCTGTCACGGTGCGTCGGATATAAGGGACGATAGACGGAGCGCTGGTGAAGGGTCATCCTTTTATTTGAGAATGAGATGTACTCACGAAGCATTAACAAATAAAGGAGAGTGAAAAACAAAAAACACGATACTAACAAAACACAGTGACTTACTTGGTTTGCAGCAGGCAGTGCAGACAAACACAAATGAACAATGATCCACACACAGGTGGCTGTGTGTGGTGACTAAATACTATCCCCAATCAGAGACAACGCTATACAGCTGTCTCTGATTGGGGATGATAATCTCCCTAATAGGAGTGTGAGGACTTGGTTGTGTGCCTCTCATCCTCCCCTAGGTGGGGGTAAGAGGCCTTATCACAACCAAGCCCTCACAGTACCCCCCCCATAAGGTGCGGACTCCCGATCGCACACATACAATCCCCCCTCTCCTGAAAGAAAAAATGTCCAAAACTAGGGGGGACATGGCGGGGTACTGAGGTGGTTGCTGGTGGGGGCTCCGGTTCCGGTTCCGGGCGTGGCACAGGCTGTGAGAGTAGCTTTCCTCCTACCTCTCCGTTGCACGCCCGGTCCGGTCCGGACCCCGGCGCGGTGGTTCCCCCCTCAGTACTCCCGCCATTCACCAAGTCCTGTCTGGACCCTGGTGCGGGAGCCCTCGACCCTGGAGAGGGGCTGACAACCGGCCCCGGACTGGGCACCGGTGGAGCGGACTGCTCCGGCACTGGAGCGACGCAGATGACCGGCCCCGGACTGGGCACCGGTGGAGCGGACTGCTCCGTCAATGGAGCGACGTAGACGACCGGCCCCGGACTGGGCACCGGTGGAGCGGACTGCTCCGGCACTGGAGCGGCGCAGACGACCGGCCCCGGACTGGGCACCGGTGGAGCGGACTGCTCCGGCACTGGAGCGACGCAGACGACCGGCCCCGGACTGGGCACCGGTGGAGCAGACCGCTCCGGCACTGGAGCGACGCAGACGACCGGCCCCGGACTGGGCACCGGTGGAGCGGACCGCTCCGGCACTGGAGCGACGTAGACGACCGGCCCCGGACTGGGCACCGGTGGAGGAGGCTCCAGGCCTTGAGCTGTGGCTGGAGGCTCCGGGCTGCTGACCTTCGCTGGAGGTGGCGGAACGCTGACCTTCGCTGGAGGTGGCGGGGCGCTGACCTTCGCTGGAGGTGGCGGGGCGCTGACCTTCGCTGGAGGTGGCGGGGCGCTGACCTTCGCTGGAGGTGGCGGGGCGCTGACCTTCGCTGGAGGTGGCGGGGCGCTGACCTTCGCTGGAGGTGGCGGGGCGCTGACCTTCGCTGGAGGTGGCGGGGCGCTGACCTTCGCTGGAGGTGGCGGGGCGCTGACCTTCGCTGGAGGTGGCGTGGCGCTGACCTTCGCTGGAGGCCTCGGGGCGCTCACCTTCGCTGGAGGTGGCGGGGCGCTCACCTTCACTGGAGGCCTCGGGCTGCTGACCTTCACTGGAGGCCTCGGGCTGCTGACCTTCACTGGAGGCCTCGGGCTGCTGACCCTCGTTGGAGGCCTCGGGGCGCTGACCCTCGCTGGAGGTGGCGGGGCGCTCACCTTCGCTGGAGGCCTCTGGCTGCTGACCTTCACTGGAGGCCTCGGGCTGCTTACCTTCACTGGAGGCCTCGGGCTGCTGACCTTCACTGGAGGCCTCGGGCTGCTGGCCTTCTCCGGAGGTCTCGGGCTGCTAACCTTAGCCAGAGGTTTCGGGCAGCTGACTTTCACTGGAGGCCTCGGGCAGTTGACCCTTACCGGAGGTCTCGGGTTGGACGCCGTGCCCACCCTGGGCACCGACGAAGTGGTGGTCCTCAGTCCTGCAGCTGGTCTGGCTGTCGGCCCCAGACTGGGCACCGACACGCTATGGAGCTCCTGCTCCACAGCGGGACTGAACGTCGTGCCCACCCTGGGCACCGACGCAGAGATGGTCTCCAGCCCTGTGGTAGGGCTGGCTGTCGGCCCCAGACTGGGCACCGACATGCTATGGAGCTCCTGCTCCACAGCGGGGCTGAACGTCGTGCCCACCCTGGGCACCGACGCAGAGATGGTCTCCAGCCCTGTGATAGGGCTGGCTGTTGGCCCCAGACTGGGCACCGATGTGCTATGGAGCTCCAGCTCCACAGCGGGACTGAACGTCGTGCCCACTCTGGGAACCGACGCAGAGATGGTATCCAGCCCTGTGGTTGGGCTGGCTGTCGGCCCCAGGCTGGGCACCGACGCGCTATGGAGCTCCTGCTCCACAGCGGGACTGAACGTCGTGCCCACCCTGGGCACCGACGCAGAGATGGTTTCCAGCCCTGTGGTTGGGCTGGCTGTCGGCCCCAGGCTGGGCACCGACGCGCTATGGAGCTCCTGCTCCACAGCGGGGCTGAACGTCGTGCCCACCCTGGGCACCGACGCAGAGAGGGTTTCCAGCCCTCTGGTTGGGCTGGCTGTCGGCCCCAGACTGGGCACCTACACGCTATGGAGCTCCTGCTCCACAGCGGGGCTGAACGTCGTGCCCACCCTGGGCACCGACGCAGAGAGGGTTTCCAGCCCTGTGGTTGGGCTGGATGTCGGCCCCAGTCTGGGCACCAACACGCTATGGAGCTCCTGTGGTTGGGCTGGCTGTCGGCCCCAGACTGGGCACCGACGCGCTATAGAGCTCCTGCTCCACAGCGGGACTGAACGTCGTGCCCACCCTGGGCACCGACGCAGAGATGGTCTCCAACCACAGAGCTGTGCTGGCGACCGTCGTTGTAGCCTCCGTGCGAGGAGTAGGCACGGGGCGTACAGGACTGGGGAAACGCACCAGTGGTCTGATGCGAGGCGCTGGCACGGGTCGCGCCGGGCTGGGGAAACGCACCGTTTGGCTAGTGCGTGGAGCAGGCGCGGGCCGTACCGGGCTGGGGAAACGCACCATAGGGCTGATGCGTGGAGCTGGCACGGGTTGCGCCGGGCTGGGGAAACGCACCGTTTGGCTGGTGCGTGGAGCAGGCGCGGGCCGTACCGGGCTGGGGAAACGCACCGTTGGGTTGGTGCGTTTAGCTGGTACGGGTCGCACCGGGCTAGTGTTGCGCACCGATGGTGTGGTGCGCTGAGTCGGTCTCCTCTTCCTCCGACTCTGGACCGGCGCTGGAGGCACCGGACTGGGAACTGGCGCTGGAGCACGACTGTCCCTGTCGTCTCTACTCCACCTGCCAATCCCCATCCTGTGAGGGTCCCTCCGGGAACCCCCACGAGTGAGGGAACAGAAGCACATCGTCGTCGTCTTCCTCCGACTCCTCTCTGTACTCCTGCTCCCACGGCTGTAGGGGCTCCTCCTGGAACCCCCACGAGTGCAGTGGTCGGGGCTCTTCTTCCTCGATCCCCGACCACCCCCATAGCCCCCCCCCAAAATCAGTTTGAGGGGTTTTCTGGGCTCCAGGCTGGTCCTCAGTTCTAGCCCGGTGACGTGTCCTCCGTCGTCGGCGCCTCGACTGCTCCGGACCCCAGCCTTCATCCACCGAACGATAATAGGAGTGTTCCTCCTCGGTAATTTTTCCCATACCGAGGAGGATATCTCCTAAAGTCAAGCTCCTTTGCGTCCCAGGGTGGTGAATCATTCTGTCACGGTGCGTCGGATATAAGGGACGATAGACGGAGCGCTGGTGAAGGGTCATCCTTTTATTTGAGAATGAGATGTACTCACGAAGCATTAACAAATAAAGGAGAGAAAAACAAAAAACACGATACTAACAAAACACAGTGACTTACTTGGTTTGCAGCAGGCAGTGCAGACAAACACAAATGAACAATGATCCACACACAGGTGGCTGTGTGTGGTGACTAAATACTATCCCCAATCAGAGACAACGCTATACAGCTGTCTCTGATTGGGGATGATAATCTCCCTAATAGGAGTGTGAGGACTTGGTTGTGTGCCTCTCATCCTCCCCTAGGTGGGGGTAAGAGGCCTTATCACAACCAAGCCCTCACAGGTTCACATACTTTTTCTTGCCACTGTATGTAAATAAGGTATTTAAAAAAATATATGTTTTATCAATTTGCAAAAAAAAAATCTAAACTGTTTTTGCTTTGTTACTATGGGGTATTGTGTGTAGATTGATGAGGAAAAACATTTATTTAATACATTTTAGAATAACGCTGTAACGTAACAAAATGCGTAAAACGTCATGGCGTCTCAATACTTTCCAAATGCACTGGATGTCACATATTCAGCTGATGTAGGAAAGATATCTAATTAAAACACTTTTAAGCCTAAGTTCTATCGCTATCGGGAAACCAGGCCAAGTAATGGACACCAAAAATCTTTGGTTATCTGGCGTACTGTCTGTAACCAGTCTACTTAGTTTAATTACTTTTACTGAACCAGGTCACCCCCTTTAAAAAATAACCAGCTAGTGAGACAAGATTTGAAAAAGACTCAACGCTCTTCAACGATAGGCTACTTGCCACCCGGGGTGATTTTAGGACCCTTTTTTTTCAATGTAACTTTGAATTTGGCCTTACTGCTATTAGCCCATATAAATGCATTGAAAACAGATTCATACTTGGATAAACAAAAATGTATCAAATAAGTTTGTTTTGAAGTGTCCTATACCTGAGAGATACTGTATAAGAAAGACCAGGAAATTATTTGTATTTATTTTGTACACATATTCAATCCCTTTTTTTAAGCACTAAACTACTTCCATGACAAATATGTATGGTACAAGGCTACCTTCAGACGACTGTTGTGAGGCTTGTGGGCGTCCTAAGCGTTTGTGGTTCTTACCTTTCCATAGAGGGGTCATAATATTTTCTAGGCCAAACTGTTCGGGATGACTCACGGTCTAACACCGCTGTAGCTCTGCCACCTTTCACCCACCGCAGATGCAGATGGCAGGCGTTGGCGGATGTGGTGGATTGAGACGAAAAAACACATCTCTAGTTGAAATAAACCATTTTTTATGGGGATTTTTTTATTAGGCTAATTAAAATGTTGCAGGCGTGCGGACATCGACTCTGTTTTTTTTTAACAGTAGCCTAATATTGTCAGGATAATAACAAACAAGAAAGTAGCGTAGCTTACAACTTTATAATGCCCAAATGCTTCCAAATACTAGCCTGCTCCCTGTGTAACTAGTTGTTTCCTGGTTTCTCACACAACGTCTATTAGACAGCCAATCAAAAGAGGCAAACGGCTGCATCTTCTTTATATTTACTTGATCATTGGACAGACATGCTTCCCCCTCCACTTCCCACCGTAAGGTAATATAATGTAGCCTACTAAAAGCACACATACACTATTTTATTCTGAAAAAACAATAAAGAAATTCATAAACATGTAGGCTGTATACCTAAACAAAATTTAAAATAGCAGGTAGAAAAAAATTCAATGATAACATTTGTTCAAACCTTGTAACAAACTTGCCTGGTACTTCTTTGATCCACTCATAAATAAGATATCTTCATGATCTTGCAGCAGGTAGCCTACTCTCTACACTTTCTCTATACCATAATTCCATGCAAGCTTCCAATTGAGCTTCTGTGTGTGGCAACCCAGGCAAGGCCCACACCCCACTCAGTGGTAAGGGTGGGAACAGGGAGAAAACATCACCCCTGCAGAGACCATTTTTAAATCTGTGAGGATTTCCGTGCCATCTGGACCCGCTGCCAGTCTGCCCCAGATAGTAAGGGTTGGCAGCGCTACCCGACGGTGCAATATGGCTCTCTCTTTAATGAACTACTAACTGTCCCCCGTTTTAATTGATGTGACATTTGAGCCATTTATCTCTGACATTTCAATGAAAGATGATTCTCAGCCTTTTGCCATTTACTTTTTTGTGCAATTTCTAAGAGTAATTTGCATTTTGCTGCTCTAAACCTGCTTTTTGTCTCTCGTTAGCTAATTAGAGGAACCTGCACAATTAATACAATTTTACATAACCTGGTTTGATATTAGCTTGCATGAGTGATAATATAAATTACACTTTTCTTAATTCTGCATGTGATTCTGATGATGTAGGCTATAAGTAAGTGAGTTAGGGAGGCATTGCGACCTTTATTCACATACCTACATGTAGGACAGCTTATGTTCACAGCTTGGTGAGAGTCAAGCTCAATTAATCACCATATGATTGCAGTAAGCAGCCCCCTCTGCTGGAAATGTTGGGCCATGATGCCTTGCTGGTTTAATTATGATGATGTTCCATCACCAATATAGGCAGGCCTATGTTGCTGGTCTTACAGCATTTTAGATGGGAGTTTTTGTAATCCAATTTTTAGCAAACAAAGATATTGTAGTGTCTCAAATGAGCTTTAAGAAGTTATTTTTGTTTTATATATATCCTCCAACTCCTTTTTTTGTACTCACCAATTGTATATATCTGATGCGGTTTTGAAACATCAAAGCCGTGTACATTCTATTGATTTAAGCATCACCAGAGTCGTATTCATTCAAATCAAATGAGTGGAAATATTTGACAAAACAGGAAGAACTCTGACCAGGGTGGGGTCAAATGAATAATGTTTGTGTGATTGACCTGTACAGTAAAGCTTTCAGTCCCGATTGTTCTCCATCAATGACACACATTTGAATCTTTTTAAGATATCCTTTAAAAACATAGTTCCACTAGTGACGGATGTTCCTTTGATTGTGAGCAGCATCAGTGTAAAGGTGTGGTGCCCTGTCTTTGTTGGCCGCAAGGCTGATCTCTTTTGTTTGGAACTCAAAGAGCTACTTTTCCTGTTCGGTTTCCCTCACTATTTTTGTTTGTGTGAGGTGTTGATGGACTTACACAGTACAGCTTCCTTTTGGTGTAGCCTACGGCACCAGATGTTTGTGAGAATGACAGGACCTTTTTCATAAAGCACAGAAACTGTTTAGGAACAATTTCCTCTCCTGTACGTATGATTTTCATGGCTCGTCTCAGTCTCGCCCTTTTCCTGTGTTCGCAGACATCTCCTGATGTTGACGTGGGAGGAGCTGCAGTCATGTATGATACCCAGCATGCTTGAGGAGTAGAGGAAAGTCCTGGGAGATATGAAACCATCATTCTTTCACAGGTATGTGAGTGTGAATTTCATCAGGAAGAAAAGGCTGAATGAGCCTCACAATGTGGACTTCCTGTGATGTGCAGTAGGTGTGAACTGTTCCTACAGTTACAGAACAGTATGAGATAAAAAAATAAAAAAACATTTGGGCTCCTTTATTATTTACATCCACCAACGAATAAGCTTGACCCCCACATTACACCCCCACATTACACCCCCACATTACAACCCCACATTACAACCCCACATTACACCTCCACATTACACCCCCACATTACACCCCCATATTACACCCCCAAATTACACCCCCACATTACAACCCCACATTACACCCCCACATTACACCCCCACATTACACCCCCATATTACAACCCCACATTACACCCCCACTCCCACATTACACCCCCACATTACACCCCCACATTACACCCCCACTCCCACATTACACCCCCACATTACACCCCCACATTACAGCCCCACATTACACCCCCACTCCCACATTACACCCCCACATTACACCCCCACATTACAACCCCACATTACAACCCCACATTACAACCCCACATTACACCCCCACATTACACCCCCACATTACACCCCCACTCCCACATTACACCCCCACATTACACCCCCACATTACACCCCCACTCCCACATTACACCCCCACATTACACCCCCACATTACAGCCCCACTCCCACATTACACCCCCACTCCCACATTACACCCCCACATTACACCCCCACTCCCACATTACACCCCCACTCCCACATTACACCCCCACATTACACTCCCACATTACACCCCCACATTACACCCCCACATTACAGCCCCACTCCCACATTACACCCCCACTCCCACATTACACCCCCACATTACACCCCCACTCCCACATTACACCCCCACATTACACCCCCACATTACACCCCCACTCCCACATTACACCCCCACATTACACCCCCACCCCCACATTACACCCCCACATTACACCCCCACATTACAGCCCCACTCCCACATTACACCCCCACTCCCACATTACACCCCCACATTACACCCCCACTCCCACATTACACCCCCACATTACACCCCCACTCCCACATTACACCCCCACTCCCACATTACACCCCCACTCCCACATTACACCCCCACATTACACTCCCACATTACACCCCCACATTACACCCCCACCCCCACATTACACCCCCACATTACACCCCCACTCCCACATTACACCCCCACATTACACTCCCACATTACACCCCCACTCCCACATTACACCCCCACATTACACTCCCACATTACACCCCCACATTACACCCCCACCCCCACATTACACCCCCACATTACACCCCCACTCCCACATTACACCCCCACTCCCACATTACACCCCCACATTACACCCCCACTCCCACATTACACCCCCACATTACACCCCCACCCCCACAATACACCCCCACTCCCACCGTCACATTACACCCCCACCCCCTCTAAAAGCGGGGACACCATATTTCTCTACACCCAGTACTGGTGCCTCTGTCCTGCTCTACGCTTTTTCCTGAAATGATGTGGCTTTTCCTATTTCACTGTTGACAGTGTTATGAATGTCTGAGCACTTTGCAAATGCAGAGGCTTGAACTCGTGACAGGCTCTGTGTCCGACGCCGTGACACGCTGGCCCGCACATGCTGCACATTATGATGGACATTACCATCTAGTGATAATACCAGGACACTCTTCAGATAAATGACTGATAAACCAGGGGTTGTACCTCTCGTATTACACGCTTGACAGAGCAGCTAATCAGTGTCCAAGTGACTGCTATTACATAAATCATGAGCTCGACTTTGATGTATATTCCATCAGTGTTCCCTATTCATCACGTCATCTGGGGAAGACTCACCGGCTGATTGGCTGCACAAGGGGACAGACATTTTAAGACCACATTATGTTTTCATTAGAATGTGATATGATCTATTTCACTGTTGATTTGATTTTCTGTGACCTGCCATTTGATAGGAAATGAAATTGTACTACACGCCAATTGCTCCATTGTGTAAAGCTTGTTGTGGTGGGTGTCTTTTTTCACTAATCTGCAATATTTACATGAGAGATGTGTATTGATTTTACAACATTATCAGTGAACGGTGTTTGTTTGCACTTAATTGCAGTAAAGTTTCAAAGGTGTCTTATCACGAAGATGATTCCTTCTATTTCAACATGTAAAACCCCAAAACAAAACACCATCTTTTTAGGAGACCACTAAGTCCATAAAATGAGGCCTGAAGCAGGAAGTTGTCTTCGATTCAGTCACGGAGTATGTTTTATTCTGCACTATTGAGGTTACAGGATGTGAAGGTAGGTGGGGGGTGTTAATGTAATCCCCGTTCTTACCCAGAGCATGGCCACACTCTCTAAGGAGCTTTATATCTGACAACTGTGTCAAATTAGTGAGACCACGACTCTCTTATAAAGAATATGTCTGTCAGAGCATATTGTTCCTGTGTTTTCAGATATAAGGCTAGAGATAAAAATAATAGATAACACCATAGTTTGACATCAACATTATACTATATTTTTAGGCCATGTAGGCCTGTCACAGAGACAAACTACTAATCAAACAAATGTTATACGTTTTTGTGAGGTTTGGCTACTCTGAGGGTCCAATGCATTATTTTAAGTTAAGCACGCGAAACAATATGATATGCTGGAGCAATGCCGTTCCAATTCAATTGAGCCTAAAATGATTGTAACTATAATTGTCCAATGGTCATTGTGTCTAAACCAGATTAGTCCAGTATGAAGTGCCCATCGTTGATCTCCTTGGTGTCATTGCTGTCCTACAGTCAAACAATTAAAACAACTCTTAATGTTCTCTCCAGTCCCCTTTGGGTGTTTCATATTTAGATTGTTGTTCCTATTCTAATGGGACTTCCTTTTAGAGACATTTATCACTGAACTCTGACCAAAACAAGATTTTCCATGCAAATGGTTTGACTGGTGAATATTTACAAGCGTGTTTATTTGTATAATTGATCTCATCTGTGAATATCAGGAGCCATTTTCAACTCAGTCAGGTTTTCGATGCCCCGAGGTAATGGTGACCCCTAATTTAGGCCAAATAAAATAAAATACGTATTCTAACGGTCCTTAGGGCTTTAGGCTACATGTTCATAACAAGTAAAGATGCCTGTCTATCAAATGTAAACATCTTAGCACAGTAATATTATTATATCAGTAAAGTCCCAGAAGGTGGAAGATTTAATAAAGGGGGAGGATTATATTAGAGAAAATAAAGTAACACTTTGAAATTGTTTAGGGACCCTTTGTGTCAATTGGTATGTAGAGGCTAAAGAACAGTTACAGTCCCTTAGGCCAGTGTTAAAAAGCAATAGCTTTTCTGCTGTACATGCACAGCATTTTTAAATCAACATGCATTACTACCACCAAAGGCTATAATCATGCGATTAGCAATACATAATACATTTGATACCATTATATATTAAGGATAATTAATTAAGGTAGTGAAAATAATACATTGAAAAACCGGACTCCAGTTTGAATAAATGCATATTAGGGAAACAAGTCAGTGTTTGCAACTCTGGTGCTTACACAACCACAGGGTTTTTAATCTCTTTTCTCGCCAATGAAAGTCCCAGTAATTGCTGTATTTCCCTTTTTGTTTCAAGGACCTTTGCCGATCCCTTGGCTTGCATCAGAGGGCAAAGTCATTAGTGGAAAAATGAGCTCAAGTGAAGAGAAAGCGATTGCTGGGCTCCCAGCGTGATTGAAAACTTTTCCACACATTGCATTCTAATTTGAATTCAATTTCCAATGTATATGTGCGCCATAAGGACAATTATAAAAACATCCTGTATATTTAGGCCTATTGAACTCTTGACAGTCGTGTATTTGTTCTCCATCAATTTGTGTTTCAGTTGTTAATGTGAATTTAATCATATCCCTGCAATTACTGGGTCAGTCTGTTTGTGTTCTCATACCAACTCCTTATCACTCAATTACTGGGTCAGTCTGTTTGTGTTCTCATACCAACTCCTTATCACTCAATTACTGGGTCAGTCTGTTTGTGTTCTCATACCAACTCCTTATCACTCAATTACTGGGTCAATCTGTTTGTGTTCTCATACCAACTCCTTATTTACTCAGTTACTGGGTCAGTCTGTTTGTGTTCTCATACCAACTCCTTATCACTCAGTTACTGTGTCAGTCTGTTTGTGTTCTCATACCAACTCCTTATTTACTCAGTTACTGTGTCAGTCTGTTTGTGTTCTCATACCAACTCCTTATTTACTCAGTTACTGTGTCAGTCTGTTTGTGTTCTCATACCAACTCCTTATTTACTCAGTTTCTGTGTCAGTCTGTTTGTGTTCTCATACCAACTCCTTATTTACTCAGTTACTGTGTCAGTCTGTTTGTGTTCTCATACCAACTCCTTATTTACTCAGTTACTGTGTCAGTCTGTTTGTGTTCTCATACCAACTAACTCCTTATTTACTCAGTGTCATGCCTATTGTTCTAAAGCCTATTCATTTGTCAACTTTGATTACATCTCATTTTGATTTTGTAGCTAACTTTTGTATCTAAATTTGATTATATTACATTGATTAGTAGCTACCGGTATTATAATAGTTTGAGAAAAAACAAAACAATGGATGCATCTTATGTTTTCTTTAAGCAGCTTATGTTCAGTACTTCATGATGCTGTTCAATCACAGACCAATATGTCAACTTTTCTTGTGGATGATTGATAGGGATTCTGTGACAATACTGTACATCACTGAGACTGCAATTAAAAGATAGCCCTGTTGTATAGTTCTACACTTACTGTGAGTCGATGACCTAGCATGTGTTGCTCTCTCTGTAGTCTCTCTCGTGTGGAGTCGCTGTCCCCTGAGTCCTACCGCTGCTCCCCAGGGTGCACTGCGTATAATTACCCACAATCCACCCTGAAACACCTCTAATTTACTGTAATCAACATTCTGTACTTCAAAGGATCTATGTGGCATCCGAGAGTCGGCGTGTGTTATCACAAACTATTATGAGGGTGAACACTTTGTTTAATATGTAGACTATGAAGTCTCTGCATGGATATTATACATCATGACAGTAATGATGTTACACTGTATGGTGCTAATAACTTAAAAAAAACAACATAGATTCAGCATTAGGTTTGAATGGTGATAACATAGCACTCTAGATAAAATCACTACCATGTGACAAAAAATGTGGTCACATAGTCAAGTAAGAAATGCATGGTCATTTGGCTGACAGGGTGGTCGCTATGATAACGGTCATTAACGTTCAACTTTGCGTTCGTTACGGTTGATTTCCGATAATGGTCAGAAAGAAAAAGCCTTTTAAAAAGAGTAGTATCACTTTCCCTATTAAAGACGTATTAAGAAATAGATAGATAGATAGATAGATAGATAGATAGATAGATAGATAGATAGATAGATAGATAGATAGATAGATAGATAGATAGATAGATAGATAGATAGATAGATAGATAGATAGATAGATAGATAGATAGATAGATAGATAGATAGATAGATAGATAGATAGATAGGTACTTTATTGATCCCCCGGGGGGGAAATTTCATTATCAAGCAGCTACAACAAAAACACAGGGCAGGTGCAAAATGCCACAACGAAAGTACACAAAAGACAGATACACGGTACATGATACATAGAGCGGCAGTATGAAAAAGTATAGAAATACAGGATATCTGGAGTGCAAAAAAAAAGCTATAAAAGGACATTGCGTAGTATGAGTGGTTGGCTGAATATGTACACTATACATTGGTGGATGTTGGATGGTTAACTATACTATACAGGTTGATGGCAGAGAAATACTTCAGTAGCTAATGCGTATGATATGAGCGAGGGTAATAATAGTTTACTTAATAGACAGACTGGGTAAATGAACAGGTAAGTGAAAATTTTGCATGGTTAAATTAGCTGTACAGTTAGGTATACAGTTATATTTACAGATAAGTGAAAACTTGCATGTTTACACAAACTGTACAGGTAAATGACAGGAAGAGATACTTTAATAGCTAAATGTGTGTATGATATTATTGGGCTAATAATAGTAATTCCCTTAAAATACAGTCCTTAGTGCGCAGGGTTTAATTACAGACAACTGCACTTATTGCACATTTGATATACTAAAAGCAATGAGAAAAGGTGCAACTGGCAGGATACTAATATGCATTCCTGAGTGAATGCCTAGGTCCAATAATTACTTACAATATTGCATGTGATATAATATAACAACTGTACATGGGTATGTATATACAGACCTGTATGAATAAGTAGGTCCTGAGTGGATGAGTGCTGACGGAACAGAGTTACTCACGGATGGATGCATAATTGTTAAACTAGGTCCTAGCACCCCAACAGTTCCAGATCTATGTTGCCGACGGCACGGCACCCCGGTGAGGCATTATATAGTCTCATAGCCGCCGGCAGGAAGGACCTCCTGTGGCGCTCTCTGGCACACCGTGGTGGGATCAGTCTGTGACTGAAAGAGTTCCTCTGCGTCATAACCATAGCGTGCAGAGGGTGGGTGACGTTGTCCATGATGGCCAGCAGTTTGGCCAGGATCCGTCTCTCCGCCACCTCCTCTAGAGTGTCAAGGCTCATCCCCAGGACAGAGCTAGCCTTCCTGATCAGCTTATTTACCCGAGAAGCATCACCGGCTTTGATGTTTGCTCCCCAGCACACCACTGCAAAAAAGATGGCACTGGCCACCACAGACTGGTAGAAGGTATGCAGTAGTTTACTGCACACGTTGAAGGACCTGAGCCTCCTCAGAAAGTAGAGTCGGCTCTGGCCCTTTTTGTACAGGGCCCCGGTGTTACCAGCCCATTCCAGTCTGTTGTCCATATGGACCCCCAAGAACTTGTATGACTCAACCATTTCCACATCCATCCCCTTTATAGGGACTGCAGTCAGTTGTGCCTTGGTTCTCCTGAAGTCCACCACCATCTCCTTAGTTTTGCTGATGTTGAGCTGAAGGTGGTTCTGCTCACACCACAACACAAAGTCACTGATTGTGCTCCTGTACTCCTCCTCCTGCCCACCCCTGATGCACCCTACAATAGCAGAGTCATCCGAGAACTTCTGTAGGTGGCATGTTTCAGAGTTATATCTGAAGTCTGAGGTGTAGAGGGTGAACAGGAAGGGGGACAGGACCGTACCCTGGGGGGCCCCTGTGTTGCTAACTGCCCGTTCTGACACACAGCTCTGTAGTCGCACAAATTGTGGCCTACCGGTCAGGTAGTCCGTGACCCAGGAGACTAAGGGTGCTTCCACTTTCATCCTCCTCATCTTCTCACCCAGTAGCAGGGGCTGAATGGTATTGAAGGCACTGGAGAAGTCAAAAAACATGACCCTCACAGTGCAACCTGCGTTGTCCAGGTGAGAGTAGGCCCTCTGCAGAAGGTAGATGATTGCATCATCCACCCCGATGTTGCGCTGGTATGCAAACTGCAGGGGGTCATTGATGAACACACCAGGGGTCTGAGGTGAGCGAGGACTAACCTTTCCAGGGTCTTCATGATGTGGGATGTTAGCGCTACAGGTCTGAAGTCATTCAGGACAGCGGGGTGTGCCTTCTTGGGCACTGGGACGAGGCAGGATGTTTTCCACAGCACAGGGACCCTTTCTAGGCTCAGGCTAAGGTTGAAAAGACGCTGGAGTATTCCACACAGTTGGTCAGCACAGACCCTCAGCACCCTTGGGCTGATGCCATCGGGGCCCGCCGCTTTCCACTGGTGTAGTCTCTCCAGCTCTCTCTTCACTTGGTTGGTGGTGAAAGCCAGCCCAGGTAGGGAGGTGGGGGGAAGGGGGGTGTTGAGGATCAGTCCAGGGGGGGCAGGGGCGGAGGTGGGGTCACTGATTGTCTCAGCAGAGGTGCTGTGAGCAAAGTGGGGGTGGGATAGCCGTGAGGGTGTGTGGTCTGGGGAGCTGGAGGGGAGGTGGACAGGGCCAGTATCGAACCTGTTAAAAAACTGGTTCAGCTCATTGGCTCTGTCCTGGGTCCCCTCCGTCTGCCCACTGTTTGACTTTTTGAAGCCAGTGATATTTCTCATACCCTTCCACACCACTCTCACCTGGCTCTGCCTCAGCTTGTCCTCCATCTTCTCCTTATACACTCTCTTCCCCTCAGCAATCCGCAACTTCAGCTCCCTCTGGACGCATTTCAATTTGTCCTTGTCCTTCTCCTTGAAGGCCCTCTTCTTCTCATTCAGCAGGGCCTTCAGGTCGCTGGTGACCCAGGGTTTATTGTTTGGGAAACAGCGTACCTTCCTGGTGGGTACAGTGTTGTCTACACAAAAATTAATATAGTCTGTTATGCAGTCAGTGAGTCCATCGATGTCCTCCCCATGAGCCTCACAGAACACATCCCAGTCTGTTGTTTCAAAGCAGTCCTGTAGGGCCTCATTCGCCTCCGGGGACCATCTCCTAATAGTCCTGGTGGTTGCAGGCTGCTGTTGGACCATAGGCCTGTAGAGTGGGGTGAGGTGGACAAGGTTGTGATCCGATCTACCGAGGGGAGGGAGTGCAGTGGAGTTGTATGCATCCTTCACATTAGCATATAACAAGTCCAGAGTTTTATTATTCCTGGTTGGGCACTTCACGAACTGTTTGAACGTGGGCAGCGTGGAAGAGAGAGATGCATGGTTAAAATCCCCCGAAATTGCAAAGAAAGCACTGGGATGCGCTGTCTGTAACCTCGCGATAACAGAGTGGATGACGTCACACGCTGCGTTTGCGTCAGCAGAGGGCGGGATGTAAACAACAACAGCAATGGCCGCCGTGAATTCCCTAGGTAGATAGTAGGGTCTCAGGCTAACGGCTAGCAGTTCAATGTCCGGGCTACAAAACTTTTCCTTAAGAGTAATATGGTTCGGATGACACCATCTGTTGTTAACTAATAAAGCCAGCCCACCACCCTTACTCTTACCGGAAGAGACGCGATCCCTGTCCGCTGTGATGGTCTGGAAACCGTCGATAGTGACGTTCTGTATGGGGATGTTATCGTTCAGCCAAGTCTCAGTAAAACACATTAGGCTAGCTTCCCGATAAATCCTTTGTCCACGAACAAGTCCCGCCAACTCATCCATCTTGTTATGTAGAGACCTCACATTGCCCATAATAATAGACGGTATAACCGGCTTGTACTTGAACCTCCTCCGCTTTGCCTTACATTTCAATCCCGCCCTGCATCCACGGCGTCGTCTTTTCAATTCGTCCGGAATATCAAACTTTTCCCTGGGGAGCAGCAGCGCTGCGTGGGCTAAATCCAGGAGCTGGGCTCTGTTGTAAACAATAACAGTTGACGACTCCTGTCGACGTTCAGCTGCGATAAAATCCATAAAATCCATAATCCTGAACTGTTATAGTTCGACTGTAGCAAAATAAAATATAAAACTAAAGAAAATAGACGAAAAGAAAACGAACTAAAACAACAATTAATGCACGGACAACGGGAGCTGCTTAAAAGGCGACCACTCAGGGCGGCGCCAAACACTATCAAAATGTACCATTCACAATGCTTATGTTTATTGTATTGCATTTATTTTGGGATCAACCTTTCTCTTTACAAATTAAGCCAGTATTGTACAGTACTAACGTGTTTTGATAATGGATCACTTCTTATTCATCTTCCATTTACCCCCTAATAATGGCAGAATCTTTTCCACCTTTACACAATGCATATTCTGTACCCCAGTGTGTGCTGTGCAGCGTCCTCCACTGAAGCTGCCTTTGACCCTCTGGCACTGCTGGGCCTCATCATTGCCGGTCCATTAGGGATGCTAGAGTAAGTCTCCAAACAGGCATGCTGCTGCACCACATTACTCCTCCCTATCACTGCTGGGCCTGCATGGTCCCCTAGTGGCCAGGTCATGTCATGGCATGGGTGCCCTGTGAGTGAGCTTGTACTGGGGCTGCCCTTGACATGCCCCCCCTTGGCGGAGAGAAGATAGCAGACTGTACGGATGGGGCATCAGGGGTGCCAGCTGGTGCCAGCTGCAAGGGGAGGTTTCCAAGGTGGCGGACACCTGTCCTAACTTGCCCCCCCCCCCCTCTCCCAGCTCCCAGAATGCATCAGCTGCGACCCGGCAGACCCATTGTGGGGAAATGAGGCGCTAACCTTGAGGAGAAATGCTCCCAGCTTCACATTAAGAGCGAGCCTAATTGCCCAGTGTTACCACTGCCAAACGACATTAGGAAGTGCCGTCGTTTACTTTGTGTTCTTTGGCCGAAGCTACTTTGCCTCTCTGATATGCATCAACGCAACATCCGTTTTGTCCCATCATGAACCTGAGGACAATAATACATCTGCAGTATTCTGGGAGAAAATATGGGAGTAAAAATCAAGGGACAACTGGGACGAACTGATGTCGGTATAATAGAACCTGCCACAATAAGAAATGACTTACAATACAGCATAGGTCTGTGAGACTGCCATTCTAAAACGACTAACATCCTTCACATCCGCTTTAGGGATTGTATTATTTATTTCCCTTTCTTATCAGACCACATGGTGATATGGGGTTGTTAAATGACACACTAATACAGTGTGCACTCAGTGGGATTACGTTAAACAAGCACAGTCATTACATTATGCATATAGTAATAAGAATAGCCCTGACCACTCTGCAGTGGTGCTGTAGGCTCTGCCGAGACCGATCACACGTCTCGCTGCTGCACCAGATTTTGGGGCGCCCATTAGAAGAACAAAAATCACCTTTGATTTAATGAAAGGTCCTGATTTGCTTACCGGCTCCCCTCACTTACGGGCACATGGTTGAATTTAAGCCTTCCCCACCGTGGTATCAGAAAGTGGAGACAGCCAGCGTCCTCACTCCTGCAGCCTAATGCTGTGATGATTCTATGATCTGGTGTTTCAAGTCTGTAGTAGTGTCAGGAATCCACTGCAAGGTGCTTCTAATTGCAGATACACCTCAGCACTTGAACGTAATGAATGTGAGCACGGGGAAACCTCCAAGGATCAAACGCTAGTAATATATCATCACTTCTGAAAAGGGTAATTCGTTTCCCTTCGCCAAGCAAAATATTAGAAGTTCAGATAGGGGGTTTATTATTAATTTATTCCTTCCCTCAATGCATGATTTTGTAATTGAAGTGATATGAATAAAGTGACCCATATATCTTAGTGAGCTCCGTGCCTTGACTAGACGTGAGATTTGAGGGTGTAAATATTGGTTGAGGAGCAACGAGGATACTTGTTTTTAAAACAGACAGATTAAATGTTTGACCTGAAATCCTTGGAATCCTAAAGACCTCTACAAACCATTTACAACTGTGCATCATCTTAAAATCAGAGTTATATCATGAAGGTGAAACCATAAAACTTTTTTTTTTTTCACAATCTGATTATTATCATAATTTTTATGTACAGTATGTTTCAAATCCAAACTTAGTCTAGTAACCTCTAACAGGGAGGTAAAACTGCATGTTATGAAGGATCATTCACAGGGGCCTATATACAGTAGTATACATATACACATAAACTGTACCTTCGCTATATCCATGCATAAAATATACATGTTATTCCTTAACCCAGCTACACCTGATACCTCCACAATACTTCACCTCTAGCCCCCAATAGGTAATCGTGCCATAGGGACTTTGTGAAAACATTCCAGCAGTTCACTTGAAGACTGCCGCTTACACCAGGTAAATCTTCGCGGCCACCAAGCTGTTGACCCCAGCAATGACGAGGTAACAAGTTCAAAGTACAGCTGTCTGTCCATGATCTCCCCATGTAGGCCATGGTTGGTCAACCACAGGGCTACTTTCCTGCTGCTTGAGATTGGAGTTCTGAAAAAAAAACATCTGGATATGCCATGCTCTCCAAATGGTACTTTAAATTACTGGAGTGCAGTTGAGTGAAGAGTGTGTTTGTGTGTTCACTGGAGGTAATTTACAGCCTTGTGCTGAATGCTATAGCTTACAACCTTGTGCTCAGTGTGGTGACTGCACGTGTCTCTTATGCAGTGACCTCTGCCGTGGAGTGAGCTTAACAATGTGCCATTCACGGGCCAGATGATCTTCTACTGTGGAGAAGAGCTGAGACAGTAAAGAAAAGGGCAATAGAGTTAGGTATTTCAGATGTCCTTTTACGTGGTTCAAATACAACAGAAACAGTCAAACCATCAAGTCGAGGGAAAGAAAAGGAAGGAGGATCCATCAAACGCATGTGGTGTGCCATCATAGTGGTCTCTGACATTTGGTGTGCCATCATAGTGGTCTCTGACATTTGGTGTGCCATCATAGTGGTCTCTGACATTTGGTGTGCCATCATAGTGGTCTCTGACATGTGGTGTGCCATCATAGTGGTCTCTGACATTTGGTGTGCCATCATAGTGGTCTCTGACAATTATTGTGCCATCATAGTGGTCTCTGACATGTGGTGTGCCATCATAGTGGTCTCTGACATTTGGTGTGCCATCATAGTGGTCTCTGACATTTGGTGTGCCATCATAGTGGTCTCTGACATGTGGTGTGCCATCATAGTGGTCTCTGACATTTGGTGTGCCATCATAGTGGTCTCTGACATTTGGTGTGCCATCATAGTGGTCTCTGACATTTGGTGTGCCATCATAGTGGTCTCTGACATGTGGTGTGCCATCATAGTGGTCTCTGACATTTGGTGTGCCATCATAGTGGTCTCTGACATTTGGTGTGCCATCATAGTGGTCTCTGACATGTGGTGTGCCATCATAGTGGTCTCTGACATGTGGTGTGCCATCATAGTGGTCTCTGACATTTAGTGTGCCATCATAGTGGTCTCTGACATTTGGTGTGCCATCATAGTGGTCTCTGACATTTGGTGTGCCATCATAGTGGTCTCTGACATTTGGTGTGCCATCATAGTGGTCTCTGACATTTGGTGTGCCATCATAGTGGTCTCTAACTTGGTGGAATCACTCAGGTGGAATCACTTACTCCCCAACCCTGATTATAATATTTTAGCTGGTAACAACTGATTACAGTTACAGTGTTTTGTAATCAGATGACATACAACCGATTACATGTAATCAGTTACTCCCCAAACATGATTGTATGATACATCTGTATGCCATGCTTCTACTTTTAGCTCTAAGTAAATCATTATACAGTAGCTCTACTACTCACACTCACGTCCCTCTTTTGTAGTTTACACAGAGACAGAGAGCAGTGAGCTGGGCGTCCGTTGAACCAGGTCCTCAGCAACCTGTCATCTGTACCGAACAGTGAGGAGGTGAGTACCCTCTGGGGGAGTGAGAGAGGGAGAGGGGGATGGAGGGGTCCGAGGTGTAAAAACCTGAGAATTTCAGGGGCTGATAAATGAGGCTCTCCCTAACTGCATATGGTATGTGTTTTAAACTGACTCCCCCTTGGCCGCCCTCGTAGCGAGCCATCCTTCATGGAGAGTTGAGGGGCATTCGGCTTTACGTGGGGCCCGCTTTGTTGCCAGACCAGGCCCCCTGCAAAGGCTCCATATGGATCTGTGTGTGCAGGTTGGCTGCTTCTCATAAATCGTTATGACACTCTCAGTGTTTTGCTTTACGTCAGGCAATTTCACGGGTTACACTGTGGTAATTTACCGTTAGTGCATGTTATGGTATTTATGTGTATGGTGTTGTCCAGCACGATATTGTAAACAAGTCACTCTGGTCAACAACCCCATATCACCATGTGGTCTGATAAGAAAGGGAAATAAAAAATACAATCACTAAAGCGGATGTGAATGAGAGCATGTAAATATGGTACTGGAACAGACCCTTCTCCTTATAATAGCCCCCCCCCCAGCCTCTCACTGGACCCTCACCTTCTCCTTATAATAGCCCCCCCTCAGCCTCTCACTGGACCCTCACCTTCTCCTTATAATAGCCCCCCCTCAGCCTCTCACTGGACCCTCACCTTCTCCTTATAATAGCCCCCCCTCAGCCTCTCACTGGACCCTCACCTTCTCCTTATAATAGCCCCCCCCCCAGCCTCTCACTGGACCCTCACCTTCTCCTTATAATAGCCCCCCCTCAGCCTCTCACTGGACCCTCACCTTCTCCTTATAATAGCCCCCCCTCAGCCTCTCACTGGACCCTCACCTTCTCCTTATAATAGCCCCCCCCCAGCCTCTCACTGGACCCTCACCTTCTCCTTATAATAGCCCCCCCCCCAGCCTCTCACTGGACCCTCACCTTCTCCTTATAATAGCCCCCCCCCCAGCCTCTCACTGGACCCTCACCTTCTCCTTATAATAGCCCCCCCTCAGCCTCTCACTGGACCCTCACCTTCTCCTTATAATAGCCCCCCCCCAGCCTCTCACTGGACCCTCACCTTCTCCTTATAATAGCCCCCCCAGCCTCTCACTGGACCCTCACCTTCTCCTTATAATAGCCCCCCCTCAGCCTCTCACTGGACCCTCACCTTCTCCTTATAATAGCCCCCCCCCAGCCTCTCACTGGACCCTCACCTTCTCCTTATAATAGCCCCCCCCCAGCCTCTCACTGGACCCTCACCTTCTCCTTATAATAGCCCCCCCCAGCCTCTCACTCTTTCCAATGTATTCTACTCATTGTTTACAGTACATGCGGGTCCAGAGTAATAATAAAGGTGCGTGTGTGCCGTGCCAAAAAGATTGATTACGACAGGGATGCAAGGTCAGAATGGAGGAACAGGCTAGGGCTGTCTGACTCATTGAGTTAACACTGTATCCGTATTGTATGAATGTCACCAGCGATCCAGTGATTTATTACTACAACCACTGCTCAATTCTCTTTCTCTCCCTAGTTTTTTTTTTTGGTGCCTGACCGAGATACATGATTTCAGTAAAAATGACAATAGAATATAGTTTTAATACATTTATATTATATAGATTCACTATAACATTTGAAAAGATTGTAAATGTTATAATGAGACCTTGGGACTATAAGGTTCTATCTGCGCAAAGCATAGTTCAGAGACATTGAGCATTAAAGTTTTCACATCTCAGATCTCAGAACTGTTTTGTAATGAATGTTTCTTTCATAAAGGTACCGAAAGTGCAGAGAATCAAAATCGAAATACATTTTGGAAGTCTTTTTTTTAGGTGGGTGAAACTTATGAACCAATAAGGCACAGAATGTTGTTGTTTTTAAAATTGTAATAGAAAAGTACAGAGATGGTATGATTGAATAAAGAGAATAGCCTTCCTTCTATCTAATGTTATGATTGAATAAAGAGAATAGCTTTCCTTCTATCTAATGTTATGATTGAATAAAGAGAATAGCTTTCCTTCTATCTAATGTTATGATTGAATAAAGAGAATAGCTTTCCTTCTATCTAATGTTATGATTGAATAAAGAGAATAGCTTTCCTTCTATCTAATGTTATGATTGAATAAAGAGAATAGCTTTCCTTCTATCTAATGTTATGATTGAATAAAGAGAATAGCTTTCCTTCTATCTAATGTTATGATTGAATAAAGAGAATAGCTTTCCTTCTATCTAATGTTATGATTGAATAAAGAGAATACCCTTCCTTCTATCTAATCGCATTATCGAATGTTATAAATAATGTTCATCACACATTTGTTTTCTAAAATTACAAATACACTATTTTATTTCACCTTTATTTAACCAGGTAGGTCAGTTGAGAACAAGTTCTCATTTGCAACTGCGACCTGGCCTGCGACTATATACTAGTAGCATTGCTAAATCTTAGCTCTGTATGAGTAAACTGATATATTTTTCTGGTCTGACACCCAAAGTCAGTAAACTACTTGCTAGTTATCAATGAAATGTGGTACTTTTGACCTTTTTGTGAAATAACGCTTCCATTAATGGTTTTTCGTCTTGATATTAAACAAAACAAATAGCAATGCCTTTCCTAAAGGGCCTTAAACATTCTCCAAGGCACCTGTGTTTCTTTGTTTTTACCATAAAGAGCTAACGTTACGTTATGGACATTCTTCTGAAAAAGTGGTGAACAAAGTAAGTATTTTAAAAGAGAACCAGAACGTATGATATGAATAATCAAGGACTTGGGACTATAAGGTTCTATCTACAAAATGTACAGTATAGTTTTGAGATAATCAGTGTTTTTCAAGTACCAGATCTCAGAACTGTTTTGTGATGTCTTCCTCTTTCATGACTCAAGTATATCACCTTAATAATGTATACTTTTACTGCAGTGGCTAAATCAGAGTATGGTAATCTTAAGCAAATCTACTTTGAATCATAAGTATACACCTCAAACACATGGTTAATAAGACACCTGCACCATGTCAGATATAGAGTTGACATGTATTACATTATGTACCATGTCAGATGTAGAGTTGACATGTATTACATTATGTATCATGTCAGATATAGAGTTGACATGTATTACATTATGTACCATATCAGATATAGAGTTGACATGTATTACATTATGTATCATGTCAGATATAGAGTTGACATGTATTACATTATGTACCATGTCAGATATAGAGTTGACATGTATTACATTATGTACCATGTCAGATATAGAGTTGATATGTATTACATTATGTACCATGTCAGATGTAGAGTTGACATGTATTACATTATGTACCATGTCAGATGTAGAGTTGACATGTATTACATTATGTACCATGTCAGATATATAGTTGACATGTATTACATTATGTACCATGTCAGATATAGAGTCGACATGTATTACATTATGTACCATGTCAGATATAGAGTTGACATGTGTTACATTATGTACCATGTCAGATATAGAGTTGACATGTATTACATTATGTACCATGTCAGATATAGAGTTGACATGTATTACATTATGTACCATGTCAGATATAGAGTTGACATGTATTACATTATGTACCATGTCAGATATAGAGTTGACATGTATTACATTATGTACCATGTCAGATATAGAGTTGACATGTATTACATTATGTACCATGTCAGATATATAGTTGACATGTATTACATTATGTACCATGTCAGATATAGAGTCGACATGTATTACATTATGTACCATGTCAGATATAGAGTTGACATGTGTTACATTATGTACCATGTCAGATATAGAGTTGACATGTATTACATTATGTACCATGTCAGATATAGAGTTGACATGTATTACATTATGTACCATGTCAGATATAGAGTTGACATGTATTACATTATGTACCATGTCAGATATAGAGTTGACATGTATTACATTATGTACCATGTCAGATATAGAGTTGACATGTATTACATTATGTACCATGTCAGATATAGAGTTGACATGTGTTACATTATGTACCATGTCAGATGTAGAGTTGACATGTATTACATTATGTACCATGTCAGATGTAGAGTTGACATGTATTACATTATGTACCGTGTCAGATATAGAGTTCACATGTATTACATTATGTACCATGTCAGATATAGAGTTGACATGTATTACATTATGTACCATGTCAGATATAGAGTTGACATGTGTTACATTATGTACCATGTCAGATATAGTTGTATAGTATTACATTATGTACCATGTCAGATATAGTTGTATAGTATTACATTATGTACCATGTCAGATATAGTTGTATAGTATTACATTATGTACCATGTCAGATATAGTTGTATAGTATTACATTATGTACCATGTCAGATATAGAGTTGACATGTATTACATAATGTACCATGTCAGATATAGGGTTGAAATGTATTACATTATGTACCATGTCAGATATAGAGTTGTAATGTTACATTTACTTTGAAATAAATTATACACTGTAAGTACAAAAATAAGAATTGATTTGAATGTCATCCAACAAATCCTATTTTAATCTTCAACAACAGTCTTTCAATAAAAATGTCTATCTTGTATTCCTATTTATGCTGTTTAGTGGGATTCAACCTTTAGTCTGTGGCTGGATACACGATGCCCCTTTCGACCTCTGGACTGCTCTCTGTTTAGTGGGATTCAACCTTTAGTCTGTGGCTGGATACACGATGCCCCTTTCGACCTCTGGACTGCTCTCTGTTTAGTGGGATTCAACCTTTAGTCTGTGGCTGGATACACGATGCCCCTTTCGACCTCTGGACTGCTCTCTGTTTAGTGCATGTCAAGATGCCACCAGTCTCGACTATTTCCTCAGGGAAGTGTGTAAGCAAGCTCCACGCTCTGTTAGCTTGTCTAAAATGTTTCAGACTGAAGACGGATGGTGACGACGTGTCAATCTGTGTAACCGGACTTGAACTGCCATGACTATGTTCTGTTTCTATCAACCCAGCAACTGAATCACTAGACATCCTCCATTTCAAGTTATACAGCACAATGACACAATAGAATTGTTTACTAAGTAGCTGGTACTTGGTGCAACACTGATCCATAGTGACATTATTTGTTCTCCAAATTATAAAATTAATTGAATAACATGTATGAATATGGTAGCTAAAAGGCTGCATCATTTGGAAATGCAAAATATCATGAAGCACACATAAATGTAAATAGCCTAAGGGAGTGACCTTTCTGTCTGACCTCCTCCAATATGTTTCCACAGGCAATTCCGTAATTCTCCAGTCAACATTTAAAGGCTTCCTGCTTGACAGGAAGTTCCCCATCACTCTGTGGGACCAGGGGCAGAGCTCAACAGCGCGAAACGAATGGCAGTGTGCAGGAATCTGGTATAATTTATACCATGTCTCATCACCTCAACTCTCACATACCACATGTGCACACGCATACCAACACGCGTACGAACACACACACAGACACCGAAGTATCTCATTGACTGATAAATGCCATGCTGATATGTAGTGGCCATATGCCACTCATTGAAGTAGAAGTTTGTAGATGTTTTTCTCACACTTTTCTGTTCTCTCTCTCTCTCTCTCTCTCTCTCTCTCTCTCTCTCTCTCTCTCTCTCTCTCTCATTTTCTCACTCACTCACTCACTATTTCACTGTGTTGTTATTGGAATGCGTGTGTGTGCTGGTGCGGACTGTGAAACTGATGAATGACCAGCCGTGGCAGATTCATAGTCCGGATCCTGGTGCAGCTATAGAGGAAACTAATGGCAAGCTGGGACTGTGCAGGTCTCAGAGCTAATACCTGTCTCTCCCATCAGGAGACCTGGAGGCATTTCTTTTCCCACCCAGCCAAATAAGAGCCATCTCCCAACCCAACCACCCCATTCCCCCTCTAATACAACCCCCACCACACACACGGACGCATGCACGCACGCAGGCACGCACAAACGCACACATGCACGCACGCAGTGGGGTGCTGGTGGCAGACTTTCAGACTGATGTGGGTACTGCAGCATTTGCTGTGTGGCTGTCAACGTGTGATACATGGACAAGGATGGCTACTCTACTGGACTTTGGCTTTAGACCCCCACTGCTCTACCTCAGTGTGCTAGCAGCTGTTCTCTCCTACTGTACTCCAAGGATGTGGTTAGAGATCTTCCTACAGATGTCAGATCCTTATTACTCTTTAGTCGCAAAGAATTTTCCTGCTGCATCAGGAAATTCAAATTAGCCTTGTGATTCTTTGTAAATGAGCAGTTCTCTTTCTCTCCATGCGGGAGCAGTCAAGTCCCCGTATGGGATCAGGCCTGCTATCAAAATCATGATCTCTCGCTTCTTCAGACGCTAGGCCTAGGTCCTATTGCTGCAACATTCAAATGTACAAAAATGTATCTGCTGTAAGCTTAATAACACAAGATATGTATTGGTCTCCACTAGGTTATGGTGTATACTAACATTAAGAATTAACTGTCAAAATGAAGTTAAATTGCTGCCTGGGGTGGTCTAGCGGTTAGGGCCCCTGCCTTCAGTGTGAATATAGTCCTACCGTGTTGGTGTGGGTTCGATTCCGACCCATGCCCTTCTGGCAAAAATAACTCAACCCTCCCGATTGAACTGATATATTTACACATTTCAAATATGGACAGTCCAGGGATGTTTTACCCCGATCTTGATAAGAAATTACCTAAAGTTCAGGAAATATTTTAGCTTTTTGTACACAAATTCTTTGTCCCCACAAAACTACCTCCATAATTCCATTAATTTTTTTAATTGGTACCGGGTTACCTTCAGATGAGTCCCGTTCGGACGCTACAGATATTTTCATGAGAATACCGATTTTCGGGATGTCTCATGGTCTGACAAACACCGCTGTAGCTCGGCCACCTTCCACCGCAGATGCGGAAGGCTGACATAGGCATTACTTAGATTCTCCTTGAAGTCCCTCACTTAGGAATTACTTTTTTGTACAATGGTGTTTTAAGGACTCTTGCACAGATACAGGAAAACCAATACAAATATTTGCATTCATTCAAAATGGCAAGTGTTGATGTCTCGAAGTGTTTCTGGTTTTGAGGCTTGGGCATCTGGTGACAACAGTCCATCTAATCCCCTGCAAGGAGAGAGAAAGGCATTAATAATATTAGAACGCTGTATTAATTTAATTGAAAATACATTCCCGTTTTGTATACATTTATATAATTATATTGGAGTTGTATCACGTTAGTATTTGTTTTGTTATGCAATGCCCATTCAGCTTACTGTACATTACAGGATGAAGTAGCCTAGGCCTTATAATCTAGATAGATTTAATCATATCACCTTTCAATATTAGATCAACAAGTATAAAACCATGTTATCTTGTATGAATTAATCACAGTGGAAGCCTACTCGTTAGAGAAAACAACTCTAATGCAATATTAGCTTGAAGCACCACTAATCTGGCTATTAATCATTCTTAAACAGTAAAAAAGCTTATTTAGCAGCAGACCAAGCAATAAGCGAGAGGAGGACCCTATGACCTAGGATAATTATTCTGGTTGGTGTCAACTTCATTCATTAACAGGTACTGAGGAGATCGATTCTGTTATTTGTTTACTTATTATTCGTGTCAGATATTTCCATTTTGGGATAGTTGTTCACTGAATTGCTAGCACTAGTTGCTCTCGCTGCTACAATGGCTACAATGTCAACAAAAGTCTCGCACTCGATGGATCGTGAATGCGTTATCATGTGAAGCTGCCTTCAAATCCTATCCCAAATGGCAGTAACCTACTGAGGTAGGTGTCTTTGGAGGCAGGCAGTATTGGTTAAATAATAACAGAAGCTACACCAACATTAGTTTCCATTCATACAAAGTGTCAAAATGATTGCCTAGCACTTGAAGAGAAAGCATGCAGATCAGACCACTGCACTATGGCAGTTCAAATGCTCTAGCAAGCCGTGAGAATATATGATGGTATAAGGTCAGGTCCTCTCTGTTCATTAGAGAGTTTTGTTTATCATATGATTTCAGTGGTTTGATGACCTGCGGTCAGGGTAAGGACGTATAGATCTGGCGTTCTGTCCGTTTGTCTGTCCGTTTGCTCGCTCACCCATCTGTCTATTCTCCCTCGTCTGTATTGTACTCTATCCATATGTATGTTATTTAGCTGTATGTCTGGCTCATCATGGGTGCGGAGAATGTGTGTTTTGTGACGGCAATCACTAAGAACAAGCCTAGAATTTTATTTTTACCTTTTCAGCTGCTTGACAGAATGAAGAGCCAGTCAATGAGTTTACCTCCAGGGCGACAACACAGTACTGTCACTCCCCACCATCCTCAGGCTTAATTGTTAGTAATCGAGAGCAATTAAAATGTGTTTCTCTGTCTGTTTTTTTTCATGCCTTGACAAGCATGGATATCGTTTACATGCAAAGGGAAACTGTTGAAGAACATTTCCAAGCAATGTCACTGCCTATGCATCGCTCTAAGCAATTCCGGCGCACATCGCCATAAAGCCCATATTTGAATAGGAACGGATATCAAACACATTCATTAGGTTACATGCTTCACTTGATTAATTATATCTGAAGAAAATTGCGGGCACTTTGGATCTTAGTCTCGTAGTATCGCCATGTGCCACGGATCCCTCATTTCCAAAAGAAAAAGGGGGGGCTAGGGTCTTTTTTTCTCCCAGACTATCCTGGACAGCCTGCCCCTCTCCCAAAGGAAATGAACGTATTCAAATGTATCTCCATCAATGAGCACAGTAATTATGAATTCAGCACTAATTAGTAGATACACTACTTTCCTTGCATATTTGATTTCCACTGTGAGATGTTAATAAGGGAAGTGCCCATTTTTGTCCTATCTCATAAAAATTCCAGAATGTTGGAGGGGGGAGGAGGAGAAGGAGGAGGGGGCAGATGGTGAGGGGGAAACAGGGGAAGCATTGAGTATGCATGGAAGTCGAAAAAAAATAAGTTTACAGATAATTGGTGTGGTTACTGTTGGGGCTAAAACAACACTGCTTACCTTAGTTAACATTCTGCTGGCTAAACATGCCTTTTAAAAGACACATATTGTATCACTATAACAATATGTGTCCCCATTTATATCATCGTTCGCTACACAAATAAAGCTTTTTTATTTTTTAATATGACTCTCTTTTCATAAACATTAGCACATTAATAATCTATATAATAAGAATAATATTACAAATAATAATACAAATAGTTTTTGCGTGATGTATTGTCGTCTCTACCTTCTTGCCCTTTGTGCTGTTGTCTGTGCCCAAAAATGTTTGTACCCTGTCTCGTGCTGCTACCATGTTGTGATGCTACCATGTTGTTGTCATGTTGTGTTGATACAATGCTGTGATGTCATGTGTTGCTGCCATGTTGTGTTGTTGTCTTAGGTCTCTCTTTATGTAGTGTTGTGTTGTCTCTCTTGTCGTGATGTGTGTTTTTGTCCTATATTTTATTTAATTTATTTATATTTGTAATCCCAGCCCCCGTCCCTGCAGGAGGCCTTTTGCCTTTTGGTAGACCGTCATAGTAAATAAGAAGTTGTTCTAAACTGACTTGCCTACTTAAATAAAGGCTAAATAAAACATTTAATACAAATAAATAAATAATAATAATAAGGAATCATCTATATTATCTCCTTTAGCATTTTGTGAAACAATATCTGTAAATTCATTGTTGTTTTCAGTGGTAAAAAATAAGTATAAATATTTTCCTAGTCAGATATTGATATCTATAAAAAAAATATATGTTTAGGTTTACGATGTGGCTTAATAATCTAGGAGACGTGATCACTTTGCCAGCTGACTGTTTCAATGTTTTCATGAAAAAATACATTACTGTAACATACTGTAAAGGGGATGTTTAATAAATACTGATTGTGAGGGACTTAGACATACAATACATTACTGTAACATACTGTAAAGGGGATGTTTAATACATACTGAGTGTGGGGGGCTTAGACATACAATACATTACTGTAACATACTGTAAATGGGATGTGTAATACATACTGAGTGTGGGGGGCTTAGTCTTTTTTTTCTTCATGAATTTGTACGTCTGATGTCATGTCTCTGTGTTCATTGAGGTTGTTTTTTTACACAGTGCATTGTTTTGTACTAAACAAACATTTATGTGAACAACAGACAATATGCCATATTGTCATCCCTCTCTGATGATGGCCCAGATGTCCTTCCTTATGTCAGGGACACTGTGTGTGAGGTTATGTCAAAGGTTGTACCTGGACCAATTCCACCATCACAGTGGATTTGTTTCTAATCAATCCCTCTGGAATGGAGATTTTGTACCCATTTGATTTCCTCCTTCTTGACAGGATTGTGCCAGCCTGCCAGCTTAAGAGACTGGTCCCCTTCTCAAGGACCTGCTATCGCCATGTGGTGTGTGCGCCAACATCTTGCTGTACTAGGGAGATAGGGAGCTCACACAAAAAAACACATTCACCGAGGCACACACTCAAGCATGCAGGGCCGGACTACCACAACCGGGGCCCCGGGGAATCTGCCCGGTTTATATTTTTTTTATATTTATATTTATATTTATTTAGGAAAAGAGCTCATTTCCTGCAATTCTACACATTTTGCCATGACTTTTGCCATCTAGAGGAGCCCCGACCTCCATGGGGCCCACAACCGACTTACCCAACGTTTTTTGGGGTTGTTGGGGGCCCCCTGGAGGTCACAGTCGCAGGGCATGTGCCCTGCATGCCCGTTCGGTAATCCGGCCCTGCACACACGCAGGCACACACACAGGATGGGTTACAAACACACAAACACACAGGATAGGGTACACACACACACACACAGGATGGGGTACACACACACACACACACACAGGATGGGGTACAAACACACACACACAGGATGGGGTACAAACACACACACACACACATCGGGTGTCACTCTGGGTCTTATTCTATGTAAAGATCCCTGCTGCAGTAATGAAAGAAGATCCCTGCTGCAGTAATGAAAGAAGATCCCTGCTGCAGTAATGAAAGAAGATCCCTGCTGCAGTAATGAAAGAAGATCCCTGCTGCAGTAATGAAAGAAGAGAGGCTACGGAGGATAGTGGCTTAATGACTCTTCTCTTTCTTTCTCTCTCTCTCACACACACACACACACGCAGCCGCGTCACACACACGAAGGCGGCCACCTCACACTCTTATTTGACATTGTGTGTGCTTCGCTGGGTTTATTATGACAGGCTGAGCGGTGGGGAGGGAATTCAACTATTAAGTAGACATCAGAGGCAGTCTAATGTTTAATGCAGGAGCCGGGGCATGTGCTGACTGATAATGAATACAAACGGGGCAACGTCTTATTTGTTGTGCTTTTCATTGGGAACGACAGGTGTGCTTGACATCCGCGGCTAATGTTCTGTATGGTCCATTGTTAAAAACCCCTGTCATCTTTACCCCTTGCTTTCCATTCATTCACTTGTCTTCTTTCGTTTTGTGGATCCTCAAGGATATGCTGCCATTATCGTCCGACACATGCTTACTTTAGTTGAATGCGTCTCACAATAATGTTGTAACTCCTGTGAATCATGGCCCTATAATGATAATGTTTGAATAGGACGTGGTAATGGTTGTTAAAAGGTTGCCCTGGTGAGCTGTAATTGGTTCTTTCATACCTCACTACGTTTAGTAGGATGGAGACATGACCTCGGAGGCAGTAGCAGTAAATATGCCAACTTGAGAGTGCAATTATACAAGTCAAGCTTCTTAGCTCTATTTCTCACAGATTAAGGTACAGACAATATTGGCAATACCCACTGTAATGACATTGTCATAATAGTGTTATAGCATGTATCAACACTTATAAACCTTGTCATCTGTCGTTATGAAAGCCATTTTCATCACACTAACACCAGATCAGAAAAGGAAAAGGGTCAGTACTCAATACTTCAAGAAGACACTAGAGAGGAGAGTAATGGAGAGAGTTAGTTCTTGTTGTTATTAACTTGTCCTAGGACAGGTACTGCACGTCTCAGGGTAGGCAGGCCCATAGCACATCCCTATGGTACTGTACGTCTCAGGGTAGGCAGGCCCATAGCACATCCCTATGGTACTGTACGTCTCAGGGTAGGCAGGCCCATAGCACATCCCTATGGTACTGTACGTCTCAGGGTAGGCAGGCCCATAGCACATCCCTATGGTACTGTACGTCTCAGGGTAGGCAGGCCCATAGCACATCCCTATGGTACTGTACGTCTCAGGGTAGGCAGGCCCATAGCACATCCCTATGGTACTGTACGTCTCAGGGTAGGCAGGCCCATAGCACATCCCTATGGTACTGTACGTCTCAGGGTAGGCAGGCCCATAGCACATCCCTATGGTACTGCACGTCTCAGGGTAGGCAGGCCCATAGCACATCCCTATGGTACTGTACGTCTCAGGGTAGGCAGGCCCATAGCACATCCCTATGGTACTGTACGTCTCAGGGTAGGCAGGCCCATAGCACATCCCTATGGTACTGCACGTCTCAGGGTAGGCAGGCCCATAGCACATCCCTATGGTACTGTACGTCTCAGGGTAGGCAGGCCCATAGCACATCCCTATGGTACTGTACGTCTCAGGGTAGGCAGGCCCATAGCACATCCTTATGGTACTGTACGTCTCAGGGTAGGCAGGCCCATAGCACATCCCTATGGTACTGTACGTCCCGCTGTGTTGTATTTCTTGTCTCTCATACGCTAAGACATCCATAACACTTGGGCTTGGGCGGGGGAAGCTGATTTTAGCAGTCCTCAGACATTAATATCTGCAGAAACTCACTGAGAGGGAAATCAAAGGAGAGTGCATTCATTTGGCCATTTTCCATGTTTTCTTACTAGTGGACTGCTGTGATGAATGAGAGGAGAAGCAGACTTCCTCTCCCACCTCTCAGCTCTCCCCTGTGATTAGTAATCTAGAACTTAACCTCCCACACTAGATGAAAATTGTGGGCTTGTACTGCACACATATACTGTATGACATAATCTCAGTGTTGGGGAAGCTACTCTGAAAATATAGTTTACCAAGCTACCAATTACTTCACACTGGAAGAAGTTAAGCTACACTGAAGTTACTTTGATAAGGTAGTTCACAACATTCAAACTACTTTGTGAAAAATTATCCGGTGGTGGATTTTGGGCGGAGATACCGGAGGACGGGTTCATTGTAATGACATGAAAACCATGTGTTTGATACCGGAGGACGGGCTCACTGTAATAACATGAAAACCATGTGTTTGATACCGGAGGACGGGCTCACTGTAATAACATGAAAACCATGTGTTTGATACCGGAGGACGGGCTAATTGTAATAACATGAAAACCATGTGTTTGATACCGGAGGATGGGCTCACTGTAATAACATGAAAACCATGTGTTTGATACCGGAGGACGGGCTCACTGTAATAACATGAAAACCATGTGTTTGATACCGGAGGACGGGCTAATTGTAATAACATGAAAACCATGTGTTTGATAACTTTCCATCTATTCCATTCCAGCAATTACGACGAGCCTGTCCTTCTATAGCTCCGCCCACAAGCCTCCACTGAAATTATCATATGTAAATCTGAAATGTCATAGACTGCAAATTGCAAGAACAAATCATGGGACATATGTTAACATAACGTGTAATTTAGCCTATTAAACTCATAATTTCTTCTTTATGCTAGTAAAGTAGTGTGTAGTTCCAGTAATTAGCTACACCGCTACATGGCAAAAAAGTAATTAACTACTGAAAACACTACCTCGATTAGAATTTATTCAACTACCACCAAGCTACTGCAAAAAGTAGTTAAATTACTGGTCGAATTACACTTAGTTCACTGGATCATCTTCAGTTATCCTGTTTCATTAACCTTACTTGATACATTCCCATACATTCCCACTGAGTTGTCAACCAAAGTGAATTAAATGTGGAATCAACATACAATGTTACCATAACATTGGATTTAGGTTCAAAGTTGTGTGAATAACAGAAAATGATCCTTTATGTCCAAATCCAATTAGTTTTCAATGTTGATTCAACGTCATCACATTGAATTTCAACTTGATGGAACCTGTTGATCCAACCCAGCTTGAGAACTTTTTTGTCAACATGTTGAGGTAAATTTTAATTTAAATAAAATGTATAAAAACTTTGGATTACGTGTTTCCCGCCACTGAAATTCATCTAAGACACATTTATTGATGCTTTGTTTCAGCTCTCCACGGAGCAATGGAGGCAACCAGACTAGGTCTCCTTCTGTAGCTACCTAAAGGTCACTACTTCCCAACCTATGTATCTAAACTACTCACAATGGGTCATAGTTTAAGAACAATTAAACTTTCCATTATGTTATTTACTATATATATAAATGTACAGTTCTGATGATAAATGCTACTGTTATATAAGAGGGATGAAGTCAATATATTCTAAATGCTGAATCCAGTGAATTAAAAGTGGGCTGTTTCGGTGATGGGGCGATATACTGCTGTGGAGGGGCGTACCAGGGATATTTACATGCTCAGCGGAATGGCTCCAAACCAATTATCTTTCCAAAAGCCCTCCTCTTCATAGCTTCGATGAGTTGTTCACAGTGTGTAATTTGCTAACATGGTCACATAATGGAGACTAAGAGGTGAGGCTTCTAAAAAACGCATTCCTTTATGAAAAGAAAAAAATGTTTTGGGCTAATACTTAGCATGGTGTCTTTGTCTAATCCGAGTTTATATACTTTAAGTGAAGTGAAATAGAGAGACGCAAGTGAAGTGTCCTTTTCAGCAGTTTTAGGGAAGCCTGTAACTCTACACCTATGCACGGTCAAATAAAACTAAAGTATGTTTACTTGCCAAATAATGACAATAACAACCCATTAATTGAAATTGGCCATTGCAGCCCTTGAGGATTAGACATGGACACCCCTGCTATATCCTCTGCCCAGGTCTCAGTGACAATGCTTTGGGAGGATGGGTCAGATGAAAGACAAGAGAGGGAAAGCTGGATCAAAAGCCACATGCTTTCCTGTATGCCTGCTTGTTCTAAGGGCCATACATAGTGCATTGGATTCATGTCACAAGGTCTTTGTACAGGCAGAGGCCGCCAACAATTATTCTTTACTTCAATAACAAACCCACGTCTGTCCTCCTCTCCATCAAAGGCATAGAGCTCTCCAGAAGTGAAAATACACATTATATATGAGTCATTCCGCTTCTATAAAATGTAAATAACCTCTTTGAACATCGTCTTTGGTACCATACTGCCCGGTATATGTCAGCATGTTTAAAGATATAGCAGCGCTCCCCTCCTCACTTCTTTCCATTTTAAACATAGTATAATAAATGTGGTTCTTTATCACACTGAGAGAAGCATAGCTCTCACTCCAACTCCATTCCCAGCCAGTAAACACATCCACTTCCCCGCTCTGAGTGACGATAACTAAGTTTACCACATCCATCCAGAGCAGTTACCCGAGCGTAACCTATAAAAACAGAAATAACACAGAGGTTTACTCACAGTGAGGCGTGATCCGCAGACTGGACCTGGGCAGCCATTTGTAGTGACAGGACCGCCCATCATGCTACCCTAACGGGGTCAGGAGGCTGCATGGGGACTTGATCCAGAGCGAGGCCAATGGGAGAGGGACCACAGAGAGGATGGATGGAGCCGGGGAAGGAGGGAAGGACAGTCTGATTACATCATTTTTCAGCTCCTCAAAAAGGCCTGTAATGACCGCTGGGCGGCTAGATTGACAGCTGGCCTCTGCTAATATATTTTGGAGTAATTTGTCAAAAATGAGGAAATTGTGCTTGCTGACCCATCTCGCTGATGCATGAGTGACTCAATTGGCCACTGTTGACGACCAGTGGTGTAAAGTAACTCAGTAAAAATACTTTAAAGTACTACTTAAGTATTTTTTGGGGGGGTATCTGTACTTTACTTTACAACCTTTTACTCCACTATTGTCCTAATGAAAATATTAACTTCTTACATTTTCCCAAAAGCACGTGTTACGTTTAGAACGCTTAGCAGGACAGAAAAATTGTCCAATTCACACACTTATAAAGAGAACAAGTGGTCATCCCTACTGCCTCTGAGCTGGAGGACTCACTAAACACTAATGTGTTGTTTGTTAATTATACCTGAGTGTTGAGTGTGCCCCTGGATATCCGTAAAAATAAAATAAAAAATTGTGCCATTTGGTTTATAAGTTATTTGAAAGGATTTACAGCAGATACTTTTACTTACGATACTTAAGTATATTTAAAACCAGATACTTTTAAACTTGTACTAGTAGTATTTTACTGGGTGACTTTCACTTTTACTTGAGTCGTTATGACAAGAGCAACATAGCTTCTTCAGCAAAATTTGGAATGGGCGATACGAAATATCATAACAAAATGATTACGAACATATCAGAGCATATCTTTTCTAAACAGTAGGTCTGTAGATATGGTAAATACTTTAAGTGTGGGACAGATTTAATCACATGAATTCTGTAATGCTGCACTGTAGGCCTATAACTTGTTTTCATGGAGGAAAATGTTTTGTTTTTGTGTGTCTACAAATATTCCCTCCAGGCACGCTGTGGTACAGTGTTGTACCACCTGTTTTCAAGGCAAACTCACTCCCCAGGGCCCCTCAACAAATCATCTTCTCTGTCTCTCCTGCGGGGAAAGAGACACAGTCACTCTAGGGTTTAGGGTGTCACATCAGGCTGAACGATGCTATGTTCAACACTTTCATTTTTCCAACAGGTAAAGGAAGAATCTATATTGGAAAATAAGCAATTATCAAATTAGTCAAGGGGTCTGAAATCTAAAGAAAGATTCTGAAATCTAAAGAAAGATTCTGAAATCTAAAGAAAGATTCTGAAATCTAAAGAAAGATTCTGAAATCTAAAGAAAGATTATTTGTCTTGTCATTAATCCATCTATATATTGAAATAGTTTTTTTCCTCCAGTATTTTAATTTATTTTATTTAACCTATTTAAGTAGGCAAGTCAGTTAAGAACGAATGTTTATTTACAATGACGGCCTACCCCGGCCAAACCTGGACTCCCAATCACGGCCGGAAGTGATGCAGCCTGGATAAAGAAATGTATCCTGCTAATTCCTTTTTGCTACCTGTCATTACCCTGTTCAAAACAGAATGTTTGCTTCAGTGCAGTCAGATTCATTTTGTCTCATTGTTTCAGGATTTGAAGCCGTAATGATTGATCTGGATTCATAATCCTGTTTTCAATCCTCACGTCTCTCTCCTTAGTTATTGGCCAAAATCCAAAGGTTGTTCTGGGATTCTACTTCATCAGCCGATGTGGCAGAACATCATGCAGAGTTAATAATAATCTGGTCTTTGGTTTACAGACCGTACACAATGAAACAGTGCAAACCCACATGATGGAGAGTCCTTAGAGGTTGTTATTGTAGACCCAGATCTGTCTCTGAGTCACACTATGACAGACAAGTTCCAGCAAAATGACACAGAAGTTAATAGAATATACTTCCTAGGAGTTCCGGTTTAGCATGTGAACGTAGTAGACTCTCGTGGACGAGGCTCCTACGTATGAGTTAATTTTGACAACATTGTACTTGGCTTTCCACTTTCTTACATATCATATATGATTGGTGAGTTAGTAAGTTACCTTTTTGAATCAAATGTCACTCCGCCTGAGGAGCAGAGGACCTGTAACTAACGTTTCAAACTAGATGGCAAACCTGAGTGGTATCGGCGCAGACTCCAGTCCAAACATTGCAGAGCCTCATGCGGTCACACTCCCCACAGATGTTCAGAACCTCCATATGGTTCTGGTCTCGGAAATTACAGCTACCATTGCCACTCAGGTCAAAACTTCCATCGATGCTGCTCTGGCTCCATTCTCCGCCTTTCTGGATGGTGTCCGAGCAGCTGCGGGTGAACAAAGCCACCAAATTGATGGCTTTGAACATGACCTGTGTGACTACAGTGACCACATAGTAGCCCGAAAACCAAAAGCTACGACGACGTGGAATCCGTTCTTCGGGTTGTTGGTATACCAGAGAAAAGTGAAGGAGGGGACTCAGATAAGTTTATGTCAGAATTATTGGCGGAGGTGCTGGGTCCGGCCATCGTTCCATCACCCCTGAAGCTGGATAGAGCCCACCGTATCGGCCCCTCCCCAGCAGGTGGAGACGACAACTCCAGGGGGCGAGGTATAGCCCTTTTTTGGTCCTATTTGTTTTTTGTTGGGTTTTTTTCTTTGCTTTTTTCATCAGGTTTCTGTTATCAAATGCTTGGTCTGTTTTCCCTGCTTTTTCCTTTCAGTATTTTAGATGGCTGTCAACACTAATAACAGTAATATGGGAATAGGTAGGCCTAATCCTATAGCAACACTAATAATATTAATATGGGAATAGGTAGGCCTAATCCTATAGCAACACTAATAATAGTAATATGGGAATAGGTAGGCCTAATCCTATAGCAACACTAATAATATTAATATGTGAATAGGTAGGCCTAATCCTACAGCAACACTAATAATATTAATATGGGAATAGGTAGGCCTAATCCTATAGCAACACTAATAATAGTAATATGGGAATAGGTAGGCCTAATCCTATAGCAACACTAATAATATTAATATGGGAATAGGTAGGCCTAATCCTATAGCAACACTAATAATATTAATATGGGAATAGGTAGGCCTAATCCTATAGCAACACTAATAATATTAATATGGGAATAGGTAGGCCTAATCCTATAGCAACACTAATAATATTAATATGGGAATAGGTAGGCCTAATCCTATAGCAACACTAATAATATTAATATGGGAATAGGTAGGCCTAATCCTATACAGTTAGTATCGTGGAATACTGAGGCAATGAACAATCCTGTCAACAGGTCTAGGGTCTTCTCCCATTTGGAAAAGATAAAAGCAGATGTGGTATTTTTTACAAGAGACCCATTTAAGTCAGGTTTTCCATTCAGACTTTAACTCCAAAACCAGGGGGGTTCCAATTTTGGTTAATAAAAGAATACATTTCTCTACTACTAATGTTATTTCAGACAGTAATGGGAGATATTTAATTATAACTGGCACCATTTGGCACACACCTACTGTATTGGTCAATGTATAGGCTCCCAATTTTGATGATGTTGCATTTGCCAATGCTGGGGAAAATCCCTTCTCTGAACACGCATCTTTTGATATTTGGCGGGGATCTGAATTGTGCTATTAGCCCAGCTTTAGACCGCTCCAACCCCAGAACTATGTCTCCTTCTGCTATGTCAAAGTCCTTCTCGGATTTTATGGTTCAGAATGGGTGTTTAGAGTATTCTTTCTTTTCACATGTACACCATGTTTTTTCTCGTATTGACTATTTCTTTATTGATCATAAGTTACTTCCAAATGTCACCTCTTCTGAATATTTACCCATTGTCATTTCTGACCATGGATCTTTAGCCCTCGACATAGTCTTATCAGGACAAACTCTTACTCCTCTCTGGAGATTTAATTATCTTCTCCTGTCTAATGCATCTCCACTTCTATTGATAATTAAATTTTTTCAAATCAGACAAGCTCAACCTCTCATTCTCTCTCATGTGAATCAAGTAAGTTGAGACATTATTTCTTATTCTTCTCATCTAAATAAAACTCTGAAATCTAAACTAGAACTCTCTAAAGCCATCCTTGACTTAGACCTTCAATATGCCCTGACGCCATCTCCAGAGCTATGTAAGCAACGCTTGAACTTAAAATCTGAATTCAATCTCTTGTCTACTACAGATGCAGAACGGTTACCATTGCATTCACATGGTACCTTCTATGAACATGGCGACAGGGCAAGTCGTCTGCTCGCACACCAATTAAAACACACTGCTGCTATCCCCAAATTAAAGACTCCTCTCATAGCTTGATTTCTGACCCTACGGGGATCAAATCTTTCTAATCCTCCCTGTATACGTCTGAATTTCCATCTGATACTGCCAATATGAATACATTTTTGGGTGAACTGGAGACTCCCACAGTTGAGGCTGAAACTGCAGATGACCTTGATTCCCCTCTCAGCCTTGAAGAAGTTATTCAGTCTATCAAGTCAATGCAGAGCAGCAAGGCTCCAGGCCCTGATGGGTTTCCAACGGAGTTATTTAAGAAATTCCATACCAAGTTAGCCCCTTTACTTTTATCTATGTATAATGAGTCACTTGAGCGTGGCTCGTTGCCACCTACCCTAACATAGGCTTCAATAGCACTTCTCCTTAAGAAGGGGAAAGACCCCACTTCCTGTTCTTTATTTAGGCCTCTAAGCCTCCTTAATGTGGATGTAAAGGTGCTGGCGAAGGAAGTATTCTTACCAGGACTAATATCACAGGAACAAACCGGTTTTATAAAGGACAGATATTCATTTTTTGTATTCGGACACTTTAACATGATTTATTCTTAACAATTCTCCAACTCACCTGAGGTGGTAATCTCCCTAGACGCAGAGAAGGCATTCGATAGAATTGAATGGGAGTACCTATTTGCTGTTCTTAAAAAATGTGGATTTGAGGACAAATTTAGCTCATGAATCCGTCTCTTGTATACATCTCCCCAGGTCAGTGTCTGTACCAATGACACCCGTTCTGATTATTTTGCCCTGGAACGTGGGACATGCCAAGGCTGCCCACTGTCCCCTTCACTATTTGCCATCGCCCATGAGCCCCTTTCAGTAGCTTTATGGGCATCCTCCTCTTTCCAAGGTGTAACATGGGAAGGGTTTGAACATAGGTTATCATTATATGCAAATGATTTGTTACTCTATGTAAATAACCCTGTAACTTTTTTACCTTCTATCCTTTCTATTCTGGAGAACTTTGGCTCCTACTCCGCTTACAAGCTGAATCAACGGAATAGTGAGTGCTTCCCAATCAATCCAGCAGCGCTACATCTCCAGCAGACACTCGGGTTTCATATACCTTGGAGTGAACGTAACTCGTTCATTACATGCTCTTTTTCTGAAAACTATGCTCCCCCTTTTGCGCAAATGAAAACTGATTTTCAGAGATGGGGTAGCTAACCACTATCACTTGTAGGAAGAAATAATGCTGTAAAAATGAACAGTTTGCCCAAATTCCTTTATCAGATCTCATACAACGCTGTGTACTACTCCCTTCACAGAACAGCGCAAACTGGCTCTAACCAGAATAGAAAGAGGAGTGGGAGGCTCCGGTGCACAACTGAGCAAGAGGACAAATACAGACACTTAACTTTATTTTGTCAGTTAGCTGTACGTTTGACATGCCACCTCACACTCCAAACTGTCCTTTCCTTTAAGCCACAGAACATATTAAATGCATGGTGAATTTTGTTATTGAAAAATAATGAAGATAAGAAAGTGGAAAATGATTCATCTTCGTGACGCCAGAACCCAATGTTGGCTGTATCAGTATTCAACTCCTAGGAAATATATTATTTTTTACATACATACACTACCATTCAAAAGTTTGGGGCCACTTAGAAATGTCCTCGTTTTTGAAAGAAAAGCACATTTTTTGTCCATTAAAATAACATCAAATTGATCAGAAATACAGTGTTGACATTGTTAATGTTGTAAATGACTATTGTAGCTGGAAACGGCTGATTTGTAATGGAATATCTACATAGGCGTACAGAGGCCCATTATCAGCAACCATCACTCCTGTGTTCCAATGGCACGTTGTGTTAGCTAATCCAAGTTTATCATTTTAAAAGGCTAATTGGAGCATCAGCATTTGTGGGTTCGATTACAGGCTCAAAATGGCCAGAAACAAATAACTTTCTTCTGAAACTCGTCAGTCTATTCTTGTTCTGAGAAATGAAGACCAACTGAAGACCTCGTAAAACTAGTGTCTAGTTTGAAAAACAGACACCTCTTAGGTCCTCAACTGGCAGCTTCATTAAATAGTACCTGCAAAACACCAGTGTCAACATCAACAGTGAAGAGGTGACTCCGGGATGCTGGCCTTCTAGGCAGAGTTTCAAAGAAAAAGAAAATGCCCTTAATCTTTTATTTTTATTGGCCAGTCTGAGATACAGCTTTTTCTTTGCAATTTAATATGTTCTGTGGCTTGAATGAAAGGACAGTTTGGAGTGTGTGGTGGCATGTCAAACGTACAGCTAACTGACAAAATAAAGTTAAGTGTCTTAATGGGGCTTTGGGCCACCATGAGCCGCCAAAACAGCTTCAATGTGCATTGAATTCTACATTCTACAAATGTCTGGAACTCTATTGGAGGGATGCGACACCGTTCTCCGACAAGAAATTCCATTATTTGGTGTTTTGCTGATGGTGGTGGAAAAGACTGGCTCAAACGCTGCTCCAGAACCAATTGGGTTGAGATCTGGCGACTGAGACACACCCTTTAACCCCCTATTTTTAATTGAGATCTCTTCTAGCTATGATAGGCAAAATAATGGGCATTTTAATTCATGACCCTAAGCATGAGGGGATGATAATTACTTAAATAACTCAGGAACCACATCTGTGTGGAAGTACCTGCTTTCAATATACGTTGTAGCCCTCGTTCAATTGTGTTTCCTTTATTTTGGCAGTTACATGCATGTTATTTCTATAAGTATACACAATGAGCAATATCCTTCACTGTAATGCACTACAACATGTATTACCAGATTACCTCATCTGAAGGGCAAAGCAACATCATGTCTGATGTTATGACAATATAGATTAGTTACACTGTGGTAACTATGATTAGAAAGCACAGTGAATCCTTGGATTTATCTAGCAAACAAACATGGTTAAAAATTGAAAGCAGAAGTTTTCTAACCTCAGCCCTTTTCCTTAGAAAACTAAATCAGAGGAAACAAAGTTGACTTATTTACTGTCTGCCATACTTATCTGCTAATGACGAAACTGACATCTGTCAACAATTCCTTTTTTTCCAGGAATAATGAATATATTTACAAGTAATTCAGAGCCACAGTTGCCTCTAGACAATTGAGCTTTCCCACCTCTGTATATTATTCAAAACTGCAGTCTCACAAAAGGAAAATATTCTATTATCCACCCTAACATACAAGCCTGAGAAGAAACACAGGGTAAAACAGTGCCTTAATATTTCATATTGGTAAGATTATTCATCTGCACAAAGACACTTCACCCCCCCCTCCCCCTCACATTGCAACGTCCTCATTAGAAAATGGGGCATGTACATTCAAACTTTTAAAAAAGGAAAACAGCTTTAAACAGCTTATATCTAATGAACTAAGATTTAATTTTGCATGGATAAAAACATTAGCAAGGTTCATAATTGCAGGCATGGTTATTAAAATGAAGGGCTAGGTTCTGATGTGAAACACTATTAATTGGTTCCACCTTAATAATTAATTGATTGTCTTTGCAAGAGAGTCAGTTTAATCACCTCATACAGGAGAAGTAATACATAAACGCACCTACACACCTACACACCTGCACGGGCACACACACATACACACAAACACACAATGTTATTACAGTGCTTATTTCTCTTCAATTTGGAGATGTTTAATTTGTCTGTCTTTCAGCCCCAAGGGAGAACCAACCCAGCTACTAGCAGAGCTTAGCATTTGATCGTGTGTGTCAATATCAAACTTTAAAACAGGATTATGTACTAATGTCCACTATATGGTTAATGATTTTACATGTGTTAAGGTTAATGTATACAGTTCACTTTAGATAATCTCATGACAGAAGATACATCTGTAACCAGTTTTCCTGTGAATGATCACAGACTGAGGGATTGATTTACTGAGAGATTAATTTAGTTGATACTGAGGGACTCCTTTTGCTATGATTTGGTGTCTTCTTGGTATGCAGGAGAGACAGAAAAAATCCCACAGCTCACTTTAATTATTTCTATGCATTTCTTCATGTATTTGGTTAGAAAAAAATAAAAATGACATATATATATATAGTAATAATTAAGTCTGGATATTTATTTAGATTGTGGCCATCACGCAGATCCATGGTCATTGTATTCCAGGTGTGTGTGCGTACGTGTGTGTTTATGTGTGTGTTTGTGAAAGAGCTGTGCCACCCAACTACTTGTGTTATATTTATTGGACAGAAGATATACTGTATATTGTTCACCTCTCCTGGTGCGACTGACAGCAAACACCCCCACAATGCTGTGAATTAAACGCAGGTCTGTTAGACACCAGATCACATGATGGGATTAATGAATTGGCGTCTTCAAAGCTGCTATTACAACTCCTGAGATGTGATACAGTCTCCCCCATCGCTCTGCAGGGGTATGTGGATCTTCCTCTGAGAATTACCTGACACCGCCGCGTCTCCCTGTCTCTGCTCTTGGAAACAAGTGCTCTGGCTCAGAGTTGAACAGCAACATCATTCGGAGACGCTCCCTCCACGCTGCTCAGTGCCAACAAACCTTATTAAGTCCCCCGTGTGAGCCGTCACCATGGTTACAGGAGTTGGCATCAGAGAAAGGGAGAACGGTTGGTATTATTGGAGATGATGTGGATTGGTGATGGGGGAAATGACATCATATTATTGGAGATGATGTGGATTGGTGATGGGGAAATGACATCATATTATTGGAGATTATGTGGATTGGTGATGGGGAAATGACATCATATTATTGGAGATGATGTGGATTGGTGATGGGGAAATGACATCATATTATTGAGATGATGTGGATTGTGATGGGGAAATGACATCATATTATTGGAGATTATGTGGTTTGGTGATGGGGAAATGACATCATATTATTGGAGATGATGTGGATTGGTGATGGGGAAATGACATCATATTATTGGAGATCATGTGGATTGTGATGGGGAAATGACATCATATTATTGGAGATCATGTGGATTGTGATGGGGAAATGACATCATATTATTGGAGATCATGTGGATTGTGATGGGGAAATGGCATCATATTTGAGTAAGGAGGAACACTCAGATGTTATTACTTGATGGTAGTCTGAGGTCTTATGTGAACACCCTTGAGTAATCTAAGGATTGTCATAAATTAGTGTTGGTGTAGCTGTACAGTGATTTCCCACTGGGCAAAAACTGGTTGAATCAACGTTGTTTCCACGTAATTTCAGCCCCAAAAATCTATGTGATGACGTTGAATCAACCTGGAAAACTAATTGGATTTGCAAAAACTCATCAACATAAGAGCATTTCGTATTTTTTTCTCCCAACTTTTAACCTAAATCAATTACTTTTTTTGTTGTTGATTTCACATTGAATTCACATTAGTAGACAACTCAATCAAATGTAAATCAAAACTAGACGTTGAACTGACATCTGTTCCCAGTGGATTGTGTGCAGGGATGAATTGCCAAAGCAAATGATGGACCAGTATTGTACCTACTAGAGATTGTATGAATGTTATAAAGATAGTATTGTATATTGATGAAACCTAACAATAATTTGATGTTTCTAGGTGCTGGTTTACAAACCACAAGCACAACTGAGCTGTACTTATGATTGATTATGATATTGCCTGTGTACAATATACAATTCTAGCAATAACTTTTGCCTTACTATGGAAATATACCATGAGGTTGTGTGAGAAAATACAGAAAAAAACAACAACACAGCATCAAAAAGTGATTGCGTTCTGAACTTCAATTTACCTTTTCTGGGGCTGAACGTAGGGAATTTGGACCTCCCAGTGCAAACATTAACAGTCTGAAATGCAGCTCTGGATGTAACAAAGAAACAATACCAGGGAAGAGAGCCAAGAAGGCAGAGCTGGCACGCCTGTTTCTGGGACCATGGGAATTTGGCTCCCAGAAATAATGGGGTTGAACAGGACCCAGCAGCCTGTACCAATGCTACAGTAGCTGGGAAATGACGCACTGAAAGCCAGGCTTCATCTGGGGAGATTTACAAACAGGGAGGAGAAAATGAAATATACAGTCTCTCTGTTACTGCTCACAGTGTGTGGTGGGATGAGTAAAAATCTCAGTGAGTGAGAAAGGAAGACTATCTTTTGTTTTTCCCAAGCAATGTAGGTGTAGTAGATCAAAAACGCTGCCATATTAGATACTGACTTTGAGCAAAAAAACCAACAAGTACGAAACATACCGTATGGAGAAACTAGAAAGCCTACTGCTTCTTCTCACTTGAGGAAAACAGTGCCTACGTGGGGTTTTCAGAGTGTATGTTCACTGGTTGAAGGTTGAGTTAAACTAATATCCCTCTGAGTGTATGTGCATAATATAGGTAGTGCTAATGCTAGCGTCTCCACTCCAGTCTAATTAGGACAATAAAGGGTTATGGGCTAATGTATGACTGCCATGCCACAGCTAATGAATGCATGCTATACCTTGTTTCTTCCCTAGTGTCCTTGGACTGTCGTCTCCAACCTTTTGATGTTGTATCTGATTATCCAGGCAGCGATTAATCATGATTAAGTAAGCACCAAGACTTTGAGAGAGGGGGTGGACAGCAGGAAAGTTTCCCAGAACCGGGTCTACATTTTGGCTAGTACCCACCTCCTCTCTTTCTCATCTGCCAACTGGACTCGTCTGATGAGACAGGAAAGTAAAAATTCATGGAAGAATTTTTGTGTTACGAACAGAGACATTTCATCCTCTCAGACGAACTCTTTTCAAGCCTGGTGAGGCTTTCAAATACCTGTGGTGGTATATGGTGATACTTTTATTTGAATTCCATGGCATCTTTTTACGTGCCAACATAAACATATGACAACACAATTTTTACATTCCATGAAATTTACTGAAATCCCACAGCTCTCCTTCTTCTTCCCCTTGAACAAATATTTTCCTGCTTTGATATCACTTGATGGAATATGAATGGGTTTGAGCAGACCTACGGTAACCACCTATTGCCCTTCATGCATTTCTAATGTAACCTGGTCTGCCTATGCTCACTGAGAAAGCCTTGGTTCATTACTCTATGGTGCTGAGTCTTTCGCTAGAAGCATGCCTTTTCAGGGAATAGGATCACCCTGGTGACCGGGGCCTGTGATACAGTATGCAGCACCTGAAATCGATAGATGTTTGCCCAGGTGCCAAAATAATCAGGTTCAGCCCACGAAAGAATATTAACTGTGGGAATAGTCCAGCATGACATGCATCACCCACATGGATGATCAAACAAGAGCTCACTACCAAAGGACTTTTCCAGGTAGGCCTACTGGCATGGAAGTTTGGACAGGCAACGACACCAACTCAATCATTATTACTTTGAAGTCAGAGGGGTTAGTGTTGTAATGGGTCTGGACAGAGGTACAAAGATTCTCTCTTTTTACTTTCCCTCTTATTCTGCTAATGTGTTTAGCATTCATTTACTACATTTAGCAGATGCTCTTATCCAGATAGACTTACATACATTTTCATAGTAGTCCTGCATCATTGTAAATAAGAATTTGTTCTTAACTGACTTGCCTAGTTAAACAAAGTTTAATAAAAACTAAATGTGGAAGACATAGGAATGACTAGGAAACCCCCTTGAATGTGTAGTGCTTACTACAGACTTTTTAGATTGATTGGACTGCTAGCTAGCTTTACTGCTAGCTGCTAGCTTTGCCAACGCTGTTTTGATTTGAACGTGCTGTCCGATCGTGTAGGGCTTACTATAGATTATTTTGTATACTGTAGAATACTGTACTCCACACTGTAGTATCCCTTGATTGTTTGATTAATTTATTTTACTGTTTAAAAACAGAATACAGGTTCTATAGTATTTACTGTAGTGTTTCTGCAGACATGACTATAGTATACTATAGTATTCACTGTTGTGTTTCTGCAGACATGACTGTAGTATTTATTGTAGTGTTTCTGCAGACATGACTATAGTATACTATAGTATTTACTGTAGTGTTTCTGTGGACATGACTGTAGTATACTATAGTATTTACTGTGGTGTTTCTGCAGATATGACTATAGTATACTATAGTATTTACTGTGGTGTTTCTGCAGATATGACTATAGTATACTATAGTATTTACTGTGGTGTTTCTGCAGATATGACTATAGTATACTATAGTATTTACTGTGGTGTTTCTGCAGATATGACTATAGTATACTATAGTATTTACTGTGGTGTTTCTGCAGATATGACTATAGTATACTATAGTATTCACTGTAGTTTTCTTTGTGGACTTTACTGTAGTTTTCACTGTAGTGTTTTGCGAACATGACTGTAGTATGCAGCAGTATTTACTGTAGTGTTTTTGCAGACATGACTATAGCATACTATAGTATTCACTGTAGTGTTTTTGCATACTTTAGTATTCACCATAGTGTTTTGCGTATATGACTGTAGTGTATTGCAATATTTTCTGTAGTGTTTTTGCGGACATAACTGTAGTATACTATATTATTCACAGTAGTGTTTTTGCAGAATTTACTTTAGTATTCACAATAGTGTTTTGCAGATATGACTGCAGTATACTGCAGTATTTATTGTAGTGTTTTTGTGGACATGACTGTAGTATACTGCAGTATTTATTGTAGTGGTTTTGTGGACATGACTGTAGTATATTGCAGTATTTATTGTAGTGTTTTTGTGGACATGACTGTAGTATACTGCAGTATTTATTGCAGTGTTTTTGTGGACATGACTGTAGTATATTGCAGTATTTATTGTAGTGTTTTTGTGGACATGACTGTAGTATATTGCAGTATTTATTGTAGTGTTTTTGTGGACATGACTGTAGTATATTGTAGTAACACTAGCCAACTAGGGTTAGTTAAAATGGCACAACTACAAATATCAATGTTTTATTACAATTGTAAAGGGAAACAGTACAGAGATAAAGAACATGTCAAGGTTATTAAAGCTTAAAGGATTAGGTTTGCTTGTTTCACACAGATAAATAATACACATTAACAAGAGTACACCAACACTACTTAGATATGTTACTTCCACTAGATAGCTTTCTGAAATACTACAGTGCTTTTCACAGAGATTCAGCTGTCCAAGTTCACAAGATGACAATAAACGTTGACTATCAATATTATTCATCTGAGGGAAAGGCGGCTCATAATAATGTCCGGAAAGGAGCGAAAGGAATGGAACCATGGAACCATGTGTTGGAGGAATTTGATACCATTCCACCTATTCCACTCCAGCCATTAATTACCACAAGTCCTCCCTAATTAAGGTGCCATCAACCCCCTGTGCTCTGATGGTAGTAAAGAAAGAACAGTTAACCACTGAATTTACATAAACATTAGAAATACAAATCATTTTATAGACAGTCCCCTTTTTGGAGGAGGGCCCTGCCAATATTTTTATTTTACCTTGTCAGCTCAGGTATTTGAACCAGTGACCTTTCAGTTACTGGCCCAATGCTCTATCCGCTAGGCTACCTGCCACCCTCAACCTAACCTGCCTCTCTAAACAAACCAACTGGAAACAACAGGACATTATTGCAGTGACTTTACATAATAAACATCTTGAATATTGTCACACATGAATAAACTCACTGATGGTCAATCTTAACACATGCAATTCAAAACAGTCGACCACAATCCAAACATTTCTTCAAGACAGCATGGTCACAAAATGGTTGCTCACAGAAATAAACCAACAACAATGACACCGTACAGCCTGTGCACACAAAGAACCTTCCAGTTACAAAGCTCTCATCTGAACATGACCATGGGGTAATTTTATACATCCCCTAATAAGGGTGATATTTTGAGTCTACTGATCTGTTCTCTTTGGTACTTGTATTGTTAATGAACACATGTTAATAAGTGTTCCATTTTATGTCTGTTGCCTTTATGCTAACTAGGCATGCTTTATGGCTATGCTTGCCATGTTATGCCATGTTTGTTTGCTTGCCATGTTATGGCAGCTCACTCCTCCAATAAGGTGGCTGTCTTTAATTTGTATTTACTTTTTTTTTTTTATGTAAATGCAGTGGTTAACTGTTCTTTATTTTCTATAATCAGAAATACAGTATTGTGGTCATCTTGGTCATCTTGTCACGGATCCCCCCCGGTACTGTTGCTCAATTCCGGAGGGCTATGTCACCGGCCTGAATGAACTGTCATTACGCACACCTGGTTCCCATAACCCACTAATTAGTAATTGTATAAATGTGCCCTGTGTTCACTATTGTCTTGTTGATTATTGTTCCCATGTCTGTTGGGCCTGTGAGTACCTCGTCCCGTCTGTTTATTAAAGGTCTCGTCCCGTGTATTGATTAGAGGTTTACCTCACTCTTTTGCTTGGGTCACAGTCCTGTGTTTTTCTATACACGTTTGTATTGGGCTTCGTCCCCGGGCCGTTACATGGCACGCTGTATTCTGGGTATAACAAATAATACCTGTTACGCATTCCTGCGCCTGCCTCCCGATCCTTATATACAACGAGACACATCTTGTGAACTTGGTCAGCTGTATCACTGTGAAAGCACTGTATTTCAGAAAGCTATCTAGTGGAAGTAACAGATCTAAGTCATGTTGGTGTACTCTTGTTAGTGTGTGTTATTTATCTGTGTCAAACAAGCAAACCTAATCCTCTAAGCTTTAATAAACTTTGCTTGTTATTTATATCTGACTCTGTACTATTTATTTTTAATGGGCCTACCTGTCTAACGTTTAGATGTTACAATTTTAATATATATTTTTTTCTTTGCTAAGTTATTGTCTTGTCTGTTGCATTACTCAACGGACCAGGTGGCCTGACACAAACCTGTCTTATGTTCTGGTTGAGGTGTCCCCCTTTCTTTTCTTTTAGCTAACCCTAGTCGGCAGGTGTTACTATAATATACTACAGTCATGTCTAAAAAAACACTACAGTGAATACTAAAGTATACTACAGTCATGTACGCAAAAACACTACAGTGAATACTGCAATATTAACTGTAGGGTTTTCGAGGACTTCTTAGATGTTTTTCTATTTTCCTTATAACATTTGATATGAAGTGACTCTATGTTAACTTGTCATCTCACTCAAAACAAAACAGTCAAGTGGAAAACTTCTTAACCACAGACACAAACCAGCCAACCCTGATAGTGTTTTTTTTTAACAAAATACATTACATTTCGGAATTAATATGGAAATAGGAAAAATGAGGAAGCATGAAGATATGTATCTCAACTGCATTGGACATACGCAGAAGTCTAGCAAATCACCATAATAATTGGCTGCAGTATGTACTTCAACCCTGTCCTCCAGTTCAACACAGGGGTTGAAATCTGGATTTAAAGCTAGTGGACTTCTTTGAATCACTGAAAACCCTCAGGACGCGGCTTGGCCTTTGCGGAGGTGGAAGCCAAATATGAGGCTCGGAAGATGAAGCACCTTGGTAGGTCTTTCCTTGTAGGCGATACCTCCAGATAAATATTTCATTTTGGTACAAAACAAATAACTTGACATAATCCCTCCCCCTCTTTTCTGTGTTGCGTGTCTGATATATACGCGTGGGGAGAGAGGTGTAAAATCAGAGGCATGTCACTGAACTAGACTCGCCAGATAGCAGGTCCAAGCAGAGAGGCTAACGCTGTACTGTAGAGAGATGTAGGGAAGACATGTTCTTGCATTTTTATGTTTTGTTTACAGTGCTGTGGGACATCTAAAGCACTCCACAATAACAAACAATGACAGTTGGCTTATTGATGGTCTTTCAGTATATTGTGAGTACACAGGACACAGTCCATAAGGAGTCTATCACCCCCCAAAATGTTTTCTTATTTTTCACATTAGCAGTACAGGGCATATGTTATGTTGAAGTGCCATTGTTAACTGACATTAAGGAAAGTTAAGTGCTGATGCTGAAGCCTCTTTGATATATTTGCTTGTCCATTGGAAGATAGCAGTGGATAATTTGCCTTACCCAGGCACGTTTAAATATATAGTCATTATCTATATCCATCTATCTAAAGGACACATAAATCCAGCCACCTCAAACTTTAACACTACTCCAGTACATTATCTAGTTAACTATCTTCTCATTTCTTTCTCTATGAGTGCTCGAGGCAGTCTCTGCTTTGTTGCGTTTGTCAATCACTGTAATTCAAGCTTCGTTTCCCAAAATAATTATCAGGTGAATGGCAGCCCTTTGCCTGGAGTGCCAACTTTGGAAGCGGTGTGCCCAAGAGTATTAATTATGGCGCTCAAAATATGAAGTCTTTTAATAGAGGGGCTGACGTGACATCATTGTTTAGAGTCTTTCTTTCCCTACAAACATGACAATCATGGCTGTCCCTCTGGTCATCAGCAACGACGAGGAGGAATTATCAGAGAAAGTTATTAACAAGCTGTGTACCATGTGATAAAGTCAGTCAGACTCACTGGTAGCATGTCTGTTGATTTTCATAGAGGAGAAGTGGAGAGCGCTGTATAAAGTCAACAACTTCAAGACAGAATCGAGCGAGGCAGAGAGAGAGAGAGAGAGAGAGAGAGAGAGAGAGAGTGGAAAGGGAGGATGAAAAAACATAGAGCCAAAGAAGTACGTACATCAAGAAAAAATATATATTTGAAAACAGAAAAAGTCATCTTTCAACATTCTATTTTATGTTTAGTGCTGAACAGTGAAGCACAACATCATCCCTACCACTCAGGCTTCAAGCACTAGACTATATAGGCCTAGTTGTGGTTCACAGGCAACTGTGGTTGCTCCTTTAAAACCCTAAGAGGGAGAGACAGCTTCCAGGGCTCATTAGCATCCTGTAGCGGCTAATACTGCCTCCCTATTACAGTGTGAGGAGCTGAAATTCAGTTGGAGATGAGCACAGCCCAGGGGGCTTAGGGTTGCCAGTTTAATTAGAGCCTGATAATTTCAATAATGAGTGACAATTCATTGGGGCTTTTTAGGTTGGCCCGCTGTTGGAGTACAAATCGATAATCCTCTGTTTCTTTCCCCCCACTTTCACAACCAGATAAAGGGCAGGCTAGTGTGTATGTGTGTGCGTGTGCATGTCTGTGTCCATGTGTGAGTGGGAAGGGGGTTCTATCCTCACATGAATTAAATGAAAAGAATCAACTTGGAGAATGTCCTTTTGAAACCCACAAGGCAACAAGGCAAGCCTCTGTGGTGTGTTTTGATGGTTTTGGATGAGCAGGTGGGTCTTTAGTGGCTGTTGAGGGGGTTCAGAGGAAAAACAATTTGCCTGGAGTGATATGGGTAAGTGAGTAGAGGGTGAGGGGTGTACACTGGTTGTTCGTCAAAGCCCAATGCTCAGTGGCAACAGCAGAAACACGTTGTAAGTGAAACACGTTGACTTCATAAGGAGCGTTAATGACAATCTTCAGACCAAGTTGCATCTAAAGAGTTTTGTTCCAAAACGCTATTTTTCAATTTCCAGAAATGGTAAATTAGCTTTTATTGTTTAAAGAAATTATGAAAGAGAATGGTGTGTTTTTCAATATTTAATCATGGCATGGGGTTTTTATAACAGACAAGTATTTGTTTAAAATCTATCACTTGATTGTTTGACTTTAGAAAGACAAATAATCATGTTTTTTTTGTTGGAAAATGCTAAGCTTTACAGTCAAATGTAACAAATAGCTCAATTCTTAATAAAGAACGGTGCAAATTTTACATTTGTGACATCAATCTTTAGATTTTTAAATGTTTTAAATTTTATTAAACAGTATACGAACATTCCATTCCAGCTAAACAATGGATACACACTGATTATACAAAACATTAAGAACCATGACCATGACACAGACTGATCAAGTAAATTCAGGTGAAAGCTATGATCCCTTATTGATGTCCATTGGTAAATCCACTTCAATCAGTGTAGATGAAGTAGGAAGTCTTGAGACAATTGAGACATGGATTGTGTATGTGTACCATTCAGAGGGTGTACGGGCAAGACACAAATATTTAAGTGCCTTTGAACCGGATATGGTGCCAGGTGCACCGGTTTGTGTCAAGAACTGCAACGCTGGTGGGTTTTTCACGCTCACACAGTTTCCTGTGTGTTTTAAGAATGGTCCACCACCCAAAGGACATCCAGCCAACTTGACACAACTGTGGGAAGTATTGGAGTCAACAAGGGCCAGCATCCCTGTGGACAACAAGAACTCTACAAGTTCAACAACTTGTAGAGTCCATGAGAATGGAGACTGTTCTGAAGGCAAAAGTAGGTGCAGCTCAAGATTAGGAAGATGTTCCAAATGTTTTGTATATCAGCGTACAGCGTTTTGCAAAACATTTTGTTTTTCATACACATCTAAAATATATGAATAAAACATTTCATGTCATATTTTACACACACATAAAGGTACCCAATAAGCAATTCTTTCTGATTTTTTGGGGGGATATAGCGTTTTGGAAACAAAATATATTTACCAGATTATTGTGATTTTTAGTTTTTTTAAATATTTCATTCAATGTTAGAGGTCTACACTAAATTAAATTGGGTTAATATGATGAATGGGTTTAATAAACAATCAAAAAAGGAAAAGACTAAACAACTTGTTTATATATATTTATATATATATATATATTTTAAAAAATCTATACATTTGCAAAAAATGAATTATTATGGGGTATTGTGTGTAGATTAATTATTTGTTTATTATTTTATTTTTTTTATACATTTTAGAATAAGGCTGTAACGTAACAAAATGAGGAAAAACTGAAGGGGTCTGAATACTTTCCGAATGCACTGTATATATGCTGTATATATTGTATTGTATTTATTTATATAAATCTCCCTCTCATATAGTGACATGGCCTAAGGCATAATATTTCACAAAATGTCAGAATTCCTTATTGGCTTTATTCCCGGGAGCTTCACAGCTCATTGCAAGAGGTTGATCTTTCACATGAAATTAAAGAATAGTTGAGGGCACATAAAGTTAAAATACACATTCTCATGTTCAATTGTCATAACTATATAAAATCACATGTGTTGCTTCACATTATTCTTAGATGTGAAAAATGTATTTAAGGTGATAAGGGTTAAGCATAAAATATTAATTAGCGTATAGCGTCACACATGTGTCGCACACTTATCACATACTGTTAATGGAACTATGCATTCACCTCATCATTTATTTGTTTAATATTGAAAACATATGCTATATGTTACATTTATAAATTAATTCATGTAATTAATGTAGTGTTAAATCTATGTTTAGTATGTCAGCTGGTATCCCGTTATTGCCGTCTTTTGAGCCTTGCCTGCACATTAAACCTATTTTATTTGTTGTTACAGATAAGGTACAGAAATATATTAATCACTTCCTAACCTGAGTAGATGAGATCCACACAGCACTATAGTGTAGTGAGAGCAAAACCAGTCCTTCAGTGTGATCTACTGTACTGTAGCATGAGATTGTGAAGGACAGTAGCCTAATTACTCTCCAGCAGTAGCATAGACCTGCCAGTCCTTTAGACTGAACTGAACCTTAGAGTCTGAGTCAGTTACGTTATCATTCCCACCTGGGACAACATTTGTAAATTCACCAGAGTAAGACTATGCCACTCCTCATTACTTTAACCCCACCGGCACCCCAACCCGAGTCCCCCTCCATTACGAAGGTAAGAAAACATTTATGCATAATGCTTAAACAGAGAAAATCAAGAGATTATTGATTGGTTAATACTTGCATTATATCCTATCCATGACATGCAGTTCACGGCCCCTTTCGTGCTTTTCGGTGTCAGTCTTTTTAAAATATTCATGAGGGGGTTGCCTTATGGGTCTACAGCTGAATTTCTAATAGGGCCGTCAGTAGAGATACAATTTTGCCCTAAGCAGGACCATCACAGCGGTCAGCTCATACAGAGCTAGCCTGATTCGGCCTGAGGGCTAATTAACAGTTAGCATGCACTGTTTACACGGGGAATACCTGTAGGCCAAAGGATTGCTGAATTCGTCTTAAATCACTGTATCCTGCCTTTGAAGCTTCAAGAGCTCCCTGTCTATAGCGTAATGACTGGGAGGAGAGTGTGAAGCGCGTCTACTGTGCAGCATGATAATCATCGGTTAAGGCAGGACAAATGTCAAGATGTGGGGTTTTCAGCTCAAGAAAAATATATATATATCTCTAGGTCTTTTTCCCATTCCTCTCTCTCTCCTGACAATGTCTGACGTCGTTAGAATTCTAATGATTTTTTTTGGTCTTTGAAGAAGAGCGTAAAATCTTGGGATTTAATTTCGAAGCCAGGAAGCAGACATACAGCAATAATGCAATGTGGCAAAAATATGAACGACATTTGCTGTAAGAGGAGATCGGCATGTCATGGTTTTTGTCACACTCATTACATCATTCAATTATCCCTACTGTCATGTTACTGCAGCTTCTAACGTCTCTGTCTGTCTTATCAATTCCTTAATGATCCCAAGATATACTGTAAGTATCAGAATCTGACTCTATGGGCACTAAATGGACGAAAATCTGGATCATCATACTATAAGATCTTATAGACTTTTACTCGATTGACCCACACATTTCCAGTATATTGCAGAACTGGTTAGAGTACCATGTTTAGCCTTCACCAGTGCACAAAACTGTTAACCGAGACCTGCTAACCCAATCTACAGTATAGTCCAACGTAGTCCAATAATTATGCCTCTATGATGCTAGCATTAGTCATTGGCTAACGCGGATCCAGGTAATTTGGTAGCATGGTGAGTAGGCTATAAGGACATATAGCTCTTAGCTTCACTGGATATCCAGACATTAACAATTATTTTTGATTCCCCAGACTTCTTTGAGGATTTTCTTCCTTTGAGAGAGAGGATTTATTTTATGCATATCCAAACGTTTATTTTTTAATCCGCAAGGAGTTACTCAACTGTCTTTCAATATCTTTTGATATGATTCTTCTGTAACACCAGTACATAACAAACATAACGTTAACAACATAAAATATGAGACCTGCGGTCAATATAAAATATCTAAAAAGGCATTTGATTATTTACCCTTTAACATGAGTCAAACTAGTATAATGGTATTATGTGATTAGGCAATGCATGATGTCTATCATGTGAACTTGACGTTTGATCACATCTGGGTGGAAGGATTTCGGACTTCAGTCCTGAGAGTAATCAGTAATTATCGTATACTGTATATGGGGATGGGGGAAGTGAGATAGATTCAAACGCACACACATACACACATCCCCAGAGATTCATCAAAGACTGGTCCTTTAGTATGGAGATTATTGTTGTGCACTTATTTTTTCCATGAAAGACCTTCCTCTAATTTGCTCATTAATGAGATGGAAATATATTTCTGTTGTGGCCCAAAGTTTGAAAGAGATGTGGCCCATTGAGAAAGTTATACACGCAAACATATGAAAAGGAATTAGTAATTTATTTTTTTTCTGGAAAAAATGTATGCAGCGCATGTTATATTTATCACAATGCTGGCTGTCTATCATTTTCCCAGGACTAACAGAAATTAAAAGTGACAGCAGCCTCATCAAGAATGAATGCCATTGTATTCTCTACGTAAAGCAATAATGATGGGGAAAATCAACAAATGAAATACGCACTTTTGCACGTTTTATTTTTAACAATGCAAACTGAAGGATAGACAACTGCCTTGAATGAAGTGTTGAGTAATAAAAAACTATACATATTCTTCGTCATAATGTCTTTGTAATGATATACTTAAATACAGTATAAGGATCAACTAGATAGCGATTAATAGTTGCCCGTTATAAAGTGAATATATTTTAAATTATATTGCAATATTTTCTAGCATTACTCATTACAGTGTAGTTCTGTTCTACAAATGCTACGGCTAAATGGTCAGGTTCCCATGTGAGCCAAATAAATGAAATATTAGTTTATTACATATTTAAATCTTTCTCCCCGGGCTGTTTTTCCCTCTCTTTCTGGGGTTTTGCATTATAATATTCACCAAATAGTTTCCCAGCTAATGGCTTGCAACAACGTGGCTCTGGTTTTCCCTCTTGTTTTTGGTCTCGATTTTCAGAACAAATTACCGTAGTACTCTGAGGAGAGGGAGAACTCTCAGACTTCCTGAAGAGTCAAGAGGGAAAAGTACGTCTTTAAGCAATACAAAGTCAAGCATCGCCTTTGGAACATTTTCACAGTGTGTGTCAGCTAAACATTGAGTAGACAGTCAACTGGAGAAAAGTCCTCTTTGTCAAGAGCCCTGAAGCAGTATTTGGAAAGAGAAAATCTATAGTTTTTCTTATCAGTATTAAGCAGATAATTCATAATACTTGTTTTTCTTGTGTGAAACAGTTTGATTCCAGTAATGGAATGACAATGGAACATCAAGTTCAAGGCCACTTTTTTCATCTCAGAGCTTTCAAAATGAACAATGCAAATACCATCCTTCAAGACAGCAATACATGAAAACAGAGACCCCAAAAAGAGAGACGTGATCTTTGACGGGTCTCTGAATAATAATTAAGGGCCAGCCCCCTCATTCTCCTCATCTCAGGTGTGTGATTAAAATCAATTACATCACTCCTTCAGTGTCAACCGGCAAAGTCTCCTGACAAATGAAACGGTGCATTAGCAGGAGGATGTTCCTGCTAGTCCCTGGTCCTGTCGGAGCTTCGCTCACATTCACAAATGAGATTAAGATTAGGCTGCTCAGGGATTTCAAACGGCTTTCCATAAGAGCATGAAATACCCTGTCTGCTGAAGTGATCAGCCAGTGGCCCACAGTGAGACGAACAGCAAGGCTGAAAAGAACAGAAAAATTGCATTTACCTGCTCCTGTTAGGCATACGTTTGACCTGAAATGGTCCATTCACACAGACAGTGTGTTGAAAAAGGCGCAGCTAGAGGCTGGAGACACTCACAAACTTCTACAGATGCACCATTGTGAGCATCATGTTGGGTTTGATCACCGCCTGGTACGGCAATTGCACTGTCCGCAACTGCAGGGTTCTCCAGAGGGCGGTGGGGTCAGCCCAACACATCACCAGGAGCACCCGCTGTCACAGGAAGACCAAGAAGATCATCAAGGACCTCAGCCACCCGAACCACGGCCTGTTCACCCAGCTACCATCTAGAAGGAGGAGACAGTACAGGTGCATCAAAGCTGGGACCGAGAGACTGAAAAATAGTTTCTAACTCCAGGCCATCAGACTGTTAAACAGTCACCACTAGCCGGCCTCCAGCCAGTACTCTGCCCTGAACCTCAGTCACTGTCACTAGCCGGCTAACACCCGGTACTTTACCCTGTGTGATGGCGTGAGTATAATATATAGAGAGCCAGGCGCAGGAGGTAGCGTGAACTCAAGGATAACTTTAATCCAAAAATCACGCATACAACGTCCGAACAGGAAATATATACAGCTGTTCTTGAATAAGCGAATGTAACAATGATAACACGATCACATAGAACAATATCCGACAAGGACATGGGGGAACAGAGGGAACATATATACATGAAGTAATGAGGGGAAATGAGAACCAGGTGTGCGTAATGACAAGACATGACAAATGGAATAATGAATGATCGAGCGGCAGTGGCTAGAAAGCCGGTGACGACGATCGCCGAAGCATGCCCGAACAAGGAGGTGAGTCAACTTCGGCAGGAGTCGTGACACCCTGTCACCTTAATAATGTTTACATACTGTTTTACACACTTTATATGTATATACTGTATTCTAGTCAGGGCTCATCCTGTATAACTACTGCTGTAAACACATTTTCTATTCAAATACTCTCCATACAGTCTATACACACCATTCACATACAGTGGGGAGAACAAGTATTTGATATACTGCCGATTTTGCAGGTTTTCCCACTTATAAAGCATGTAGAAGTCTGTAATTTTTATCATAGGTACTCTTCAACTGTGAGTGACGGAATCTAAAACAAAAATCCATAAAATCACATTGTATGATTTTTAAGTAATTAATTTGCATTTTATTTGATACATCAGAAAAGCAGAACTTAATATTTGGTACAGAAACCTTTGTTTGCAATTACAGAGATCATACGTTTCCTGTAGTTCTTGACCAGGTTTGCACACGCTGCAGCAGGGATTTTGGCCCACTCCTCCATACAGATCCTTCAGGTTTCGGGGCTGTCGATGGGCAATACAGACTTTCAGCTCCCTCCAAAGATTTTCTATTGGGTTCAGGTCTGGAGACTGGCTAGGCCACTCCAGGACCTTGAGATGCTTCTTACGGAGCCACTCCTTAGTTGCCGTGGCTGTGTGTTTCGGGTCGTTGTCATGCTGAAAGACCCAGCCACGACCCATCTTCAATGCTCTTACTGAGGGAAGGAGGTTGTTGGCCAAGATCTCGCGATACATGGCCACATCCATCCTCCCCTCAATACGGTGCAGTCGTCCTGTCCCCTTTGCAGAAAAGCATCCCCAAAGAATGATGTTTCCACCTCCATGCTTCACGGTTGGGATGGTGTTCTTGGGGTGGTACTCATCCTTCTTCTTCCTCCAAACACGGCGAGTGGAGTTTAGACCAAAAAGCTCTATTTTTGTCTCATCAGACCACATGACCTTCTCCCATTCCTCCTCTGGATCATCCAGATGGTCATTGGCAAACTTCAGACGGGCCTGGACATGCGCTGGCTTGAGCAGGGGGACCTTGCGTGTTCTGCAGGATTTTAATCCATGACGGCGTAGTGTGTTACTAATGGTTTTCTTTGAGACTGTGGTCCCAGCTCTCTTCAGGTCATTGACCAGGTCCTGCCGTGTAGTTCTGGGCTGAATCTCTCACCTTCCTCATGATCATTGATGCCCCATGAGTTGAGATCTTGCATGGTGCCCCAGACCGAGGGAGATTGACCGTCATCTTGAACTTCTTCCATTTTCTAATAATTGCGCCAACAGTTGTTGCCTTCTCACCAAGCTGCTTGCCTATTGTCCTGTAGCCCATATCAGCCTTGTGCAGGTCTACAATTTTACCCCTGATGTCCTTACACAGCTCTCTGGTCTTGGCCATTGTGGAGAGGTTGGAGTCTGTTTGATTGAGTGTGTGGACAGGTGTCTTTTATACAGGTAACGAGTTCAAACAGGTGCAGTTAATACAGGTAATGAGTGGAGAACAGGAGGGCTTCTTAAAGAAAAACTAACAGGTCTGTGAGAGCCGGAATTCTTACTGGTTGGTAGGTGATCAAATACTTATGTCATGCAATAAAATGCAAATTAATTATTTAAAAATCATACAATGTGATTTTCTGGATTTTTGTTTTAGATTCCGTCTCTCACAGTTGAAGTGTTCCTATGATAAACATTACAGACCTCTACATGCTTTGTAAGTAGGAAAACAATATCGGTAGTGTATCAAATACTTGTTCTCCCCACTGTATATATTATTTAGATTACAGACTTTTCTCTCCTGCAATTCTATCCCTTTTACCATAGGGTTATGTACTGTGTATTTACAGTATATACTGTATTCTCAACATAGCTCATTCTAAGATTTCTACCACTGTACATTGCATTTCATACACACTGCATATTTATTTAGTATACACTCGATTCTTGACAAAGCTCACTCTAATACATCTCCTGCTGTACGTATCATTACTTGTGTAAATTCATCCGGTGTATATACGTATAGATTTCATTTGGATTTCTGTTATAGTGCTATTTGGGTTGTTAATTGGTTTCGTCTCGACCTTTCTTGATTTCTTATTGTTCTTTCAGTTTTATAGTTGTTTTAAATAGATATTTTGTGTACCTGTTTGACATTTTACTACATTGTTAAGGAGCTAGTAACAGAAGCATTTTACTACATTGTTAAGGAGCTAGTAACAGAAGCATTTTACTACACCCGGTATAGCATCTGCTAAACTGTGTACGCAACCAATACATTTTGATTTGATTTGATTTACTAACGTGATATTTTGAAGACTAAATTTTAATACACTGTACCATGAGTTTGTTTGACATTGTACATTTTATGTTTATGTGTTCTTTGTCAGGCAATCTACTTCTATTGTGTCTGGCTTTTCAACGATATCAAGACAATGAGAGAATATCAGAATAGCATTAGAAAAATTAGAAAAATTGTTTGGTAGACAGGGCACCATTTTCTATATTTAATGAACAAGAGTGGGGTTCTCTCTCCCTCTCTCTCAGACCTACAGTATGTTGATCAAATGGGAGGCGAGGAGCAAGGTCTCCCCCTGCACCGGCCTCTTTATGATGAGGAGCAGAGGAATGAGATCTGCTGATCCCATCTCCAGTGGTCCACTGTAGCCCGTCTTTGTAGCAACATTACGCAAGGCGCTAAATCAAAGTGTGAAGTCAGCCCAGTGTGTGCTTAACGTCCCCCTTGCTCTTGTCATCGATGACCAGGGGCGGGCTGCTACATGTCCTTGCCCTATCCCCTGGTGTCCTATCACTCATTTATCTGTCCACAGGGCATGGCCCCTCCACCAAACACAACCACACTTGCATGCTCAAGGAGGAGAGGTTTCTTAATCTCAACACCCAGGGAGGAAATCAAGCATTCCAAATTATTCCTCCTCAGCACATATGTCTCTATGTCATACAATCATATTCAAACAACATAATTTTTCTTGCACATAATTATGGATGGACGGGCAGTGTATGTATTTATACGGTAAACTCAAAGGTTAGCCTACTTTTAGGAAACTCCTATTGACACAAATTAACTATTTACACAAAAGTCTAAGTTACAAGCGCAGCTCTCAAATCAGAATTTAGTTTGTAAAGCGCTGTATTACACATCTTAAAATGCCAAAGGGAGGAGAACTAATCCATAACTTACAGTATACTATGGTGTGCATTCATGGATGCCAAGGGAAGCCAGGCTTCCCCATATATTTGACCAATAAAATAATCTGTGTTTTAATCATTCTTAAGTGGCTGAATCTTACTGGAGAAATAATCAGAGTGACTGAAACAGTATAACATATTGCCGCTGTAGCATTGATAAAACATGTATACCATAATTAGCCAATCAGAGTTGAGCTGAGCTCAACTGTGGGTTGTCCTGGTGCTAGCTAGCTAGCTACTGCAGGACCTTTCCTAAGCCATAGATGGTGATGGGGATGGACTTGTGGACTTGTGGTTTTGACTTAATTCTCTGTACAGGCCCATGATTATGACGGTGATTCGGATCTAACCATACATTTATACAGCATGTTGTGCCACTGGCCTGAGACGATTGAAGTTCAATATGTAGCCTAGTAGGCTCATGCTAATTAGCTAGCTAGCTAACTTAGCTGGTTCATTTTTGCCCATGCGAGGAACATAGGCTAGCAAGCATTTTAGCTAGATTGCCTATGACTAGGACTGTGGCGGTAGCAAATTTTCATCAGCTGGTGATTGTCAAGCAAATAGCTGTCGGTCTCAAGGTAATTTACCATTAATTAACAAACACATTTAGCATATCCTGACTGCCACACATAGCCTACAAGCCACTGATGTAGACCTTTGGAACATCTACATTTTAAAAAGTCTAATAAATCCATGTAATATAGCCTACACCTTCACAATGAATCCATGATTTATTTTAGACAGGTCTAAAGAAGCATGATATGAAGAAAATGTAGTCTATTTCAGAAGAACAGAATAGCATACTCTGAGTTGTTGTTATGTTAGGTCCTGATCTGGCTGTGCCCAATAGCTGTGGGCTACGCTAGTTAATTTAGCAGACAAGATTTGCTTAGAATTCCATGGCATTATTTTATAGTATGAAGAAAACAATTAAACAAAGCTGATTAAAATAGAAAGGATATTTTCACCAAATGATTTGAGGGAGTGCGCAGATGCGGCTATTCTGTGTTGAGCTGTTAACAAAGAAACAGGTCCTCCTATATGCTTAATTTAGAGTTATTCATGTAACTTAAGTTGTTCTACAAACGTTGGGCTTTATGTTTCGATTTATATATATATTGTAAGGCTGCATGATGTGACAAAAAGTAGCTTGAAAGGCATGAGCTCTGGTTTGTTTTTTTGCGCAGACTGTACACACTTCATCAGTCTCTCATTCACAATTTGACACGGCAGCATCCCCTTTGTGTGTCCGTAATGCCACCCTAGAAAAATCCATGCCTTTTGCGGCCAGTTGCCGTTGTGCCATTATGTGATCTTTCTCACACCATTATCAAAAGTGACCACAAATGCAATTATGCATGTAATTATTTTATTATAAAGGTGCATTTTTATGGTGAAAATTATCTTCCCGAAACTTGAAACACACGCACTGCTTATAGATGCCAGTTAGGCTCTACACCACTTGTAAAGCGGATTAAGTGCTTTATTTTAAGAAGTTACTTGGCCACTTTAGTTGTGATACAAACCATATTAAAACATATAGTTCTATGGGCTAGGCTACATGAGGTGTGTGACTATGATTCGTAAAAGTAGTCATAAAAAGGCATAGTTTCTTATTCTGGGAATCATTCACAAGTGATACTATATCATTAATAAGTGATAGGCTAATATTGTCACCCATCAGACTATTCTTGATAGTCTGATGGGTGACAACATGCATAGCCTATAGAATTGTGGTGCAAAATTATTTGTTTATTTTAACTTTTACCTTTATTTAACTAGGCAAGTCAGTTAAGAACAAATTCTTATTTACAATGACGGCCTACATACAGGGTCAGCCCCTGGAGCAAATTAGTTTAAGTGCCTTGCTCAAGGACACATCGACAGGTTTTTCACCTTGTCGGCACGTTATTTGAAGCAGTGACCCTTTGGTTACTGGCCCAACGCTCTAAACGTTAGGCTACTTGCCGCCCTGCCGTGAGCTCATGGGCTCATGGGCATTGATGTCAGAGTGATTAGAGGGACAATAGAGTGCTGAGTACCAGGCAGTTAGCAAGTTTGTTAGACTACTAATGACCATCAGTAGCATCAGAGCTTGTAGAAACCTAATTACCGTGACTAAATGGTCTCATGGAATTTGACTGCCTTCATGACTCGTGACCGCTGGTGTGGCGGTAATACGGTCACCAAAGTAGCCCTACCTATGATAACAATAACTAAACGTGTACTGTATGACAGAGCCATGCATGCACACACACAGAGAGACATAAATCATTACCATGGACAGCCACATGATATTTAGCAACATTGACTGGACTAAATTGTTTTTGGCATCTTCAAGTGTGTTTTCAGTGTATTAAACTAAGCAAATATAGTCGTGTTGAATTGATTATGTTTAAATGTTAAAGTTGAAATGGTGCTAGAATAGCTCTGTGGTTCTAAATCAGTAGTTGCTTGGTAAAATGTTGAAAACAACTTGCTTGACCATGCTGCAGGTGATATAATTGTTTGTTACATCACATGCAATATTTGCTTTGTGGACTTCACCGGACAGATGTTGCTCTCCGGTTTTGTGATGAAACATATACACTACCATTCAAAAGTATGGGGTCACTTAGAAATGTCATTGTTTTTGAAAGAAATTCATTTTTTTGTCCATTAAATAACATCAAATTAATTAGAAAAACAGTGTAGACATTGTTAATGTTGTAAATGCCTATTGTATCCAGAAAGATTTTAATGGAATATCTACATAGGCTTATAGAAGCCCATTATCAGCAACCATCACTCCTGTGTTCCAATGGCATGTTGTGTTAACTAATCCAAGTTTATCATTTTGAAAGGCTAATTGATCATTAGAAAACCCTTTTGCAATTATGTTAGCACAGCTGAAAACTGTTGTGCTGATTAAAGAAGCAATAAAACTGGCCTTCTTTAGAGTAGTTGAGCATCAGCATTTGTGGTTTTGGCCACAAAATGGCCAGAAACAAATAACTTTCTTCTGAAACTCGTCAGTCTATTCTTGTTACTCCCTTCAAATAACAGAGCAAACTGGCTCTAACCAGAAAAGAAAGAGGAGTGGGAGGCCCCGGTGCACAACTGAGCAACTCAGACGTTTCCAGCTACACTGTTTTTCTGATCAATTTTATGTTATTTTAATGGACAAAAACAAGGACATTTCTAAGTGACCCCAAACTTTTGAAAGTTAGCGTATTTTAATGGACAAAAACAAGGACATTTCTAAGTGACCCCAAACTTTTGAAAGGTAGCGTATGTAGTTGAACTTATTCCGACATTGTGTGACTGTAGTCTTTTTTTCACGGCCTTATTGTATATCAAGGTGACGTATGAACTAATGCAATGTTTCCCAACCCTGGTCCTCTACAGCATGTCCTTTATTTTCCTCAGTTATAAGAACTATAGTTTTACCAAACATGATGTTTGGCTGTTATTCGAAACTCAGTGATCCAACCAGATATAGCTAGGTAATAAGCAAGCAAAAATTATTTAATAAATAAATTATTTTATCTTCACAAGTTCATTCATTTCACTTTTGGCTATCCCCAACAACTTACATTATGGGATGGCTAGCTACTAGCCACCATAATGTCAATGCCGGTACTACAGCTTATAGTTCCATCAGCTGTGTAAAGACGTTGGTCAGGGTTAGCTTCTAACTAGCTAGCAACAGAATGGCCTAGCAACAGGATGAGCTAGCTAACATTAGCATTATGCTACAGATTGAATGCAACTGGCTTGTAGCAACACTTTGTTAGCTACATTACATAGCCTACGCAACAAACGCCATTCATGGCGATAATATATATTTATAGCTTTACTTTCGTACCATTACATGTTTCCTCAAGTTTGACTCAAGAGTTTTTGTAGGCAGCCACCTTCACCATCTTTGGTAAGCAGAGCTTACATTCCATAACTACACAGTCTCCTCTTCTCTGCTTGAAGCTGAAGTGTTCTTTGAGATCCTCATGGTCTTCAGAAGACCCGGCCACTGGCTCTGTCTCTGCGTGTGTCTGTATTGTCTCCTGAACCTGCTCAATCTCGATAGGCTCCATTTATTTTTCAACTTGATTAGGAAACCTTATTTTTTCATGGCATGTAGCTACCTTTTTTTTTACTGTTAGAAAATCCTGCTCTCGATCATCATTTGCTTTGCGTACACAGCTGTGATTGGGCCGTTTTGGCGCGATGTGTGAAATTGAATCGTATTGGTCCATCTGGTCATGTTACTTGTCACTGACTGTGAACAGTTCTAGGCTGCTACGCTAACTTTATGTGCTTGACATGATGATGTGTATCCTTTTTCTAGATTGTTCTCTGTAACGGATGGTTTTTAAAATGTACTTAAGTACTTCACTTCATTCAAAATGTACTTAAGTACAAGTAAAAGTACAGCCTACAGAAAAATACTCAAAGTACACAGAAAATATACTCAATTACAGGAACATGAGTAGTTGTAATTCATTACTTCCACCCCTGTATATAGGACACTGACCTGCATTTCATTTTGAAGTAAAACAAATATAAACTACTTTTTAAACTCTGGGGTTCAATGGGAAAAACAATCAAAGACAGAATGTTTATTCTCAGTGATGCAACACAGTACAAAGAAAGAGCATCAATGCCAAGGGATTTCAGGGTGCAATGCAACCAATATTCCCAAAACTTTTGAGACTGCTTTTATGAAAAGAGGAATCAAATTGAGCAAGAAAGTACATGTTATCTCTTCTTGACTTTCTTTGCTTAATGAGGATGATTCAAAGTAATCCTTTAAGTAAAGAGACGTTTTATGAATGAATGCATATTTTTTTGTTAACCGAGTAAGTCAAATTTAGCTGAAGAAACCTACTTAAAACGTAAAAAGATCTAATTTAGATAATATCCATGTTGTTATTTCAATATATTGGTCAGCAAATTAGGTCATTTTTTGACAAATTAGATGATGACACAATTACAACATTGGAATCAGGCAAAACTGTTGGAATGATACATTTCTGTAAGGAGAATTGATTTACAATATACTATAACAATATAATGGCCCCAGTGGGGATGAGAATGTTCTTCCATTTTTAATAAGGCCTTATTTCCCATGGGGCACTGGGGATTTGGGGTTCAGGAGTGACCAAGAGGCCACAGATTGTTCACCACAATTTAGACCCTCTAATTGCTTGAGGTTTTGTGTGTTACTTTATGAATTTGTCATGGTGGGGAGGGTCTTGGTTGTCCCATTGTGAAAACAAAAGGAAAGCTTGCATTACCTTAGTTACTTAGCTATGTAGCATTTTTAGCATGGACTATCTTCTATCCAATGTATTTGCCAGTATGTGGAAATTGTGTATTTCAGACTTGTTTTGAATTCTTGTTTTCATTTTATCCTGGGGTGTCCCCACTTTTCCATAGTGGAAATGTTACAGATGTAACATTAATATTTGCAGTGATCCCCTGAGTGAATGGTCTAACTCCATCACAGTAACCCAGGGCAGTGTCTGTCTGACTCTCGCCCATTCTCATTCCTGATTGCAGCTGATGCTCTAACTACAACTCCTTTCCTGCAGGCAGTGCTGACAGCTAGCTCAGAGCAGGCACGTGCACACGCACGCACATGCACGCACACACACACACACAGATACATACACACACACAAACCACACCCAAGGGATGGTGAGGCCTCTGTTACAGTGCTTCTCACATGAATCAAGAGGAGCCAGATAAAAGTGATGATGTCCAGGTGTGTGTGTGTATGTGTGTGTGTGTGTGTGTGTGTGTGCGTGCGTGCGTGCACAATCTTTCATTCTCTATTTTTCTCCCTCTCTCTCTATGTTATCAATGATGTTACTGTTACTCACTGGAGAAACACAGGAATTACTCACCAGATGAATACAAGAGGCACTTTTCAGAGTTTTTTTGTTTGTTTCAAAAGGTGATTACTGAAAGTTATTGTTGTGGCGAAGTTGCCTTGCGAACCCACTTCAGGTCTATAAAACTCCAAAGATTTCTTACTTACAGGCAAACATGTTTTCTCTTTGAAATATCTCACAGTACAGCGCTGTAATGTCATAAGGGAATTTGATCACTTTTACCTGTTCTAAAAAGTTTCCTCCTTCTGCACAAAGGGAGAGAGCAGATCATTGATCAATATAAAGGTGGGTGTTTGAAGAGAAGCCGTGGATTGATCAGTAACCGTCCCTCACACTGGAAAAAGAAAAATCACAGAAATTAAAGTGAAAAGTTAAGTAGGACACTGTCAGGCACTCCCAGGGCTCGAGTCTCAGAAAAACTGCACAGCACAAATGTAAAAAAACAGAGGGAGCTGGTTGGGGAATTCAAAAAATGATAATTAAAAGCTCAAATCTGGATCTTAACTGTGTTTTTACATCCACCAACAAGATACACTGGGATTGAGAAGTGTGTCTGCCGTAGGCTGTTAAAATATTAACCACCGCTGTCTGTCCGAGCTGAGCCTGTTTCTCCTGGTACAGTGCAGTATCCTTGGTGGCACAGGGCCGGAGAGAGAGTGGGTTTGCTTCTGCTCTCTTCTGCCCTGTGGGAGCCTGGTTTCCATGAGAAAGTGTTTTAATGTTCTTCAGATGCTTGGCTAACTCAGAGAGCTATCTGAGTGATTTAAAGGTATGCACACAGGGAGTTAGCTAGGTCCTATAGCTGTGGGCTCGTTACAGTACTGGGCTTGTGTCACAAGGACAGGAGTTCTGAGGAAGTAAACTTATTCCATACCCCTGTTTTGGAAATCTGTTAGCCTAAATAACACATAATTGTTCTGACTTAAGTTCCGACACTGTGTGTTTAGTGGCCTTTTAAAATACATTTACAAGATACCTAATACTTATATGTAGTCCTTGATTCGAATTATTTTGCCATAATAGCCTGCATGATCAAGAGCGTACTACCAACACATCTAATGTCATATAATTGGGATTTTCTTAACCATTTGGCAGAATGTCACACATGGTGGACTGCATATAATTTTATTTGAAATGGCAATTTTTTTGAGGATTTTATTAGCTTTAACAGATAACAGCAATTATTTTCAGTGAGTGTGTGTATTAGACTCTGCCAAATGCAAGTTGGCGGTTTACAAAAATACAAAGTGATTCTCTTTGATGCACAGACAAAATACAAGGGACTATTTTTAGAAACTATAATATGTTGCCAGCTTTGTTCAGGTTGAATATTTAAATGAAAGCCGAATACACAGAGAGTACTGTATATTGAGTGATGAGCTGTATTTTAAACTGTAAACAATAACCTTTGTTTGCCATTAACTGTATGGAATTAAATATATGTGGAAGTTAAAACCCCCCCAAAAAATAGTAATTGGAGCAAATAATCACCATCCATCAATAAACCTGCTGAGTATAGGTCTGGTTACAGACTAAAATGTTTTTTAGTTGTGCGAACGACCCAGGCTGATAAAATAACCAGTTGGTCAGACACCATAATCACTTTTTCTGCATGCAGTCACATACATTAGACTGACTTACGCTACTTGACCCAACTCCCTTACTTCTCCTCTTCTCCTCCTCGCGCTTGAGAGAGAGCGAGAGAGATGGAGAGAGAGAGAGAGAGAGAGATGGAGCGAGAGAGAGAGAGAGAGAGAGATGGAGAGAGAGATGGAGAGAGAGAGAGAGAGAGAGAGAGAGAGAGAGAGAGAGAGAGAGAGAGAGAGAGAGAGAGAGTGAGAGAGAGAGAGAGAGAGAGAGAGAGAGAGATGGAGAGAGAGAGAGATGGAGAGAGAGATGGAAAGACGGAGAGAGAGAGAGAGAGAGAGAGAGAGAGATGGAAAGATGGAGAGAGGAGATAGCGGAGATGGAGCCAGCTGTCAGATGGAGGAGACAAGAGTCTTTCATGGTCCTGAACACAACAGCTGCCGAGGACTCGCCTGCTCGGCTCTGCATTATTAAGCATCTTTTTAGTTGGTTCCAGATGCAGGCCTAGCTGTGTTTACCCAGCCTTGGTGCATTTCACATTGCCCCCCTACCCTTCTCTTCCTTCGTTCACTCGTCTTCACTTTTTAGGGTTGCTGTGCTGCTTGGCGTAGTCATCCTCATATGGTCATCCTCATACGGAACAGCCAAATACATCACCATTCACCTCAGCTCTTTGGATATGAGGGGATTCTACCGTGTCTAAAAGTCTAAGACTTCTCATTGGCTAAATGGGAGTTGTGGTGGTCCAATGTTAGGCAGGGTGGGGCAGCGTAGAGAATTTATGTCCATCTCGGGCCTTTAGCTCCAAATAGATGCTCTAGCCAAGGCATAGGCAGTGTTGCTTTTTCTACGTTAGGATATTGGATGATTGTCTAAAGGTGTAACTACAGGGCAACTACCTTGGTACCTGTAATTACATATCATTGAATTGTGTAGACAATTCCAACTTACTTGGACACAGTCACACACACAGGCATGCGTGCATACACACACACACACACACACACTAACCTATTGTGAAAGCTGGGCTTTGAGGGGCTAATCTGAGCTCCAGCCTTGTCTCCTGTCAAGTTCAAGAGGGTTAACACATCTTTACCTTCAGAACAGCCCTCCTCTTCCCCTTTCATGTCCACATTTGTTCGCAGGATGTCCAAAAATCTACAGAGGCTCGTCCCGACTCAGTTGGGATTGGTTAGCTGGAGCGCTGGAGGCTTTTCAGTGGCTGGCATCTGTTGTTCCTCATCCCAGAGCTGAGCTGCTGGCAGTGAGTTAATGGCCAGGCTTGAGACGCAGAGAGAGGACAGTGGCTGATTTCCCTAAAGCCACCGCACCAATCCCAGCTCACCCCCGTCTCCAGATGAGCCACCAGCAGCTAGACCAATCCAGCTAACGCTCAGCTTCTCAGAGGAGCTGAGGGCAGATGTTGCTTCACTACACTGTTGTCTTCTCCATGGCTTCTCCAAATGTTTTGTGTTTGTGTTGTTTGAGTGGTTTGATTTAAGACGTTCCCCCATGAGAAAAAATAAGTTATTCTAATCTAAATAGCCAGAACATTCTTACTAATATGGATTACCCATTTGTGTCCATTTCATTTCAGTGGTGTGTTGATGATACTTCCATGGGTTGTTATTGCTACCACTGCAGTACACTCTTCCCCATCTCCATAATAGTGAAGGAGGCTGCTACGGTTTAATCAGTATCTTGTCGCCCTAGAGAGTAAGGCTGGATATGTTATCACAGAGGAAGAAGTTCAAATGAAGCCCAATAAAGAAATTAATGCCTTAATGATTAGCTGTCACATAAGCAATTACATTGATAAAAATTATATTCATTTTCAGGAAGGTACAGCGAAAAGTTGTATTACTGTTCATTTCATAATATTTGAGACACGTCTCTCCTTAACTTCAATGGCTTATAAAATATACTTTTATAAATACAATTGACAGTCAAAAAACTGTTGCTAACAAATCTATGGAAATTACGCACTTTTCTTTTCTTCTTTGGAATTGTATTCTGGTCCTCAGATGAACATAGTCATTATTCATTAGTATTATAGGCTTATCTGCTATGTGCTTTGGTCAAAGACACATCAAAACTCTATTTAGGGCTCAATCTTAATCTATGAACAAATTATTAATTGTGACTGGCATAGTCAAATCATTCTTATAACATTCTCCTTTCTGACAGCCACAGCATCACACACTTGACAGCTCAGGACCTCGAATCCCACAATGAATAACCCCCTGACATCCTTAATGACAGTCATCTTGATGATAATAAATATATTATCATATCAGATCACGTCTGTGTCGCAATCATCACCTCCATTTCCTTTTAATTAAACTGCAAAGCTGACACCACATCTGTCAAGAAGAATGTGAGACTTTTTGAAATCGGTGTATACCTCAACTTCCCTTGCTTCTTTCCTCCTCTCTTTCCATGAACAATAGAGGAGGAAATGGCTTTGAAAGATGCAATATTTCTCAGCCCTTCTCTGTCTCCTGTCAAGTTCTTTCTTTCTCTCTCTTTCTTTTTCTTTCTCTCTCTTTCTCTCTCTTTCTCTCTCTCCTCTATCCCTTACTTGAAAGTCAGTGTAATGAGACAGCTGAGTGAGAAGGACGTCTGACTGACTGTCCGCAGAGCACCAGTTGTCTGCGGAAGAAGAGAAGATTTACTGCAAATGAGACGACGCCAGTAAATACATTTTTATTCGGATTACTGTCATCATACATTACCACCTTCCTTGTATACATTCGGCCTCAGCCTTTGTGGCGAGGAGCCATTATTTGCCAGATTAGGTTATTAAGCTATTAACACGTCAAGTACAGAAGCAAACAATGCTACACTTAAGCAAACAGAGGAGAATGGAGGAGGTGTCACTGACTTGACATATGAAGGCAGTTAATAGCTTTCAAAGGGAAGCTGAGCAAGTACTCTGCAATGACGGAGCTTTTCTGTTTTACCGGGTGATTATTTTCTGAATGTTTTCTGTACCAAGAAGATAAGAAACATATCTAATATTTGCAGCATGTATTAAGATATTATTGGCATCATTATTAAAGTGGGGATACAGTAGCTCTCATTTTTAATATGTTGCCAATAGAGCAGTCTATATCTAATGGAACACTTAATATAAAATAGGCATTGTAGATAACAACCATATCATTCTAACTGGTAAAAAATACATTATTTTCATCCAGTCCATGGGCTTATTTTGATATTACTGGAAAAAATCATCAGAACGTATTTTTGTTGTTTCGCTTTTAAAATAAAAAAATAATCGTCATGAAAACATCATGAAACAGACAGAAGTCCCTATGGTCACATGAAGAGACAGCATACATGGACGGCCAAGTCAGCGATTTCCAGTGGAAAATCCTTGGTAACCTATTGAAGCGGTTCAACTTCAGCCAAAATCAGACACAACAACAGCTACTTGAGCCAGCAACCAAGTTCAGCCAATCCAACAGCTTAGCAGTCTTAACATACAATCCACCACTTATCATCATCAACATCCAACAGCATGCAGCACCCTCGTCCATGAAGAGGCTTGAGTTAAGCCGGTTAAAATAACACGAGACAATACAACAATACAGGCACAACAGCTTCCGCTCTGCCTTTTGACGCCTGCTTAATTTGAATGGCACAATGGCTGAATCCTGTTCTGATGCTCGACCAGAGGACCACGGAGCTCTGTCCATCTCCCCTCCACATCAGGGGCTGCTGGAGGAGACCGGGGTCCCCTGGTACTGTGTGGGCTTGGCTGATAAAGGCTTATTGCACGGCCTTCCAGTCCGGATCCCATTCTCCATAAGGGACACAGGACAGACATTAAGACAGGCTGTCACTAAAAACTGGAAAAAGGGAAGAGAGGGAGGGGGCAGAGAGAGAGAGAGAGAGAGAGAGAGAGAGAGTTTGCAATGCATATCGAACCTTAGATTGGTAGTTCAACGTTTAATTTGTTCAATTTTCTTCTTGTTTTGGAGGGGTATGTTATTAGACTTTCCTTTTAGGTGCTGACACATGATTGAGGTCCTATCACTGCCACCCTGTTAGCTATTGCTGCAACTGATACTCACAGACTGGTTCTGCCCCTGTGAAACATTTTACCTTGGGCTCATCGAGGATCTGACATGAACTTTGAACCAGAGGAGCTCAGCTGTCAAATTGGTCCCCCGTCTTTCCTTTCACTGATTCCTCACAGGCACTGAGCCCAAACACACACTCGCACACACACACTCACACACACGCACACACACAGTCTCCAAACTATAAGAACCAGGATTTATAGCAATTACTCATTCCTGTGGTTTGTTGACATGCATGTTACATGGGAGACATACATTGGTCCACTTTGGTACAAACCAGTGGATGTAGTTTCATGAATAATCCCACAACTCATAAAGTTGGAGGAGGAAAACAAGGGGAGGAAGCGTTACAGATGAATGTAAAGATAATTTCCTATTGAGCCGACATCTGCAGCATTTACTGTGAATGCAGTCTCCGCTAATGAGATCAGATTAGAATGTCTTTCAATTTAAATCACGCTGTAACGCTGAATATCCGCTATATGGATTGAATAGAGCCCTAGACATAAAAGCCCTGTGTTAGTGGTCAACACCAAACTATATATTGATCCTTCATATTAAAATCTAAATGTGCATGGTTACTCCACATTTCGTCAGGCCCGTTTGTTAAAGCCACACAATGCAGGCAATCACTGTAACTGTAGCACCACCAACTGGCCAAATTAAGTCTCACCATTGCAAACTGAGATTGACTAAAATATTACTCACATGTATCCCATTGTCATTTCTACATTTAAACAGTCTTTATATATTATTTGTGTGATCCTAAAAACAAGAAGAAGGAAAAAAAACAAATAAGGTTTTTCCGCACCTCCAACCACCTCGGAGTGCTCGACTTCATTGTATCCATCATCATGCATCTTTAATGACGTCAGGCCAGGAGCACAGGGTAAAATCACAGTAGTGCCCCGGGGCTAAAACCAGCAAAAATGAGGTTCCTCTTCTCCATCCCATGTGGAGGGAGGCGCACACACACACACACACGGGCCAAGAGGGAGAGAACATCACACCCATCGATCGCTGGGGCTGTAGCCGGCTGGCGGCCACTCGCTGGTTTTGATGGATAAGTTTGGACCAAAAAACTCTGGGTTGGATCGTGGTTGGCCTCAACTGAGAAACGGAGAGACGCCTTTTTTGAAGGACAAACTGCCTTCCAAATTGGTTTAATTAAAGGCCTATAGAGAAAGATCCGACAGCACTGGAAAAGTAAATAAACGTTCCTCTGCTCCGCCACCATTCAAAACACAGAGCAAGAGAGTAACACAATGTTCTTTTGTCTATCTAATTACTTAGCGCAAGGTATAGTTTGCCTTACGGTTTCTTTTGACACTGTCTATGTCTTTTCAAAGTTTGCATAATCAAGTGTTACATTATATCTATTGGTGAATGGATAGAAGTGCAGTTAACTATAATGTCATTTGATGGGCGTTCATTACACAGTTATATTAAATATAGCTCTGATGGTAAACACGTTTTGATACACAGAGCATAACAAAAGACAGGAGCAATAAAATATCTCCCATATTTCACAGCATATTTCCAGCCTCTCTCCTGTGAAACTATACGATAGTTAGTGTGGCTTGGAAACATCTTTCATTTGCCGAAACCCCCAGCCTTGACCCCAGGGGTCAAAGTCAGTCAGGCTCTTCCTGTCTGTGGCTTTTCCCAGGATCCCCTGCCTGTCGGCGTGTCAGCACCTCTCCTGTCTCCTCAACAACTCAGGATGTTGCTTTTGCCTTCCAAGAGTTTCCTGAAACCCGAGAAAAATAGATATGTTTCCATGCAGGGGTCAGCTAATGTTAAAAAAAGAAATACCATAAAAAATGTTTTATTTTATTTGACTTGCGTTACAAACTTACGCTGTACTGTACTATGCTCTGACTCCTATTTGTAGATACAAGGATGCAGAAACCTTAGGGACCATAAATGCACAAAAATAACTTTTCCTTCATTTGGCGTTTACAATATCCACCCACCTCCTTTTCAATAAAATTCAGAAATAATCTTTGGCATGTTTCAGTCGACATTCAAATCAACTGCGGCTCAGTATCTTATCTCCAGTTTCATGTCTAGACATTATGCAATACTGTAAGTACTAACACTGAAGGCACTGAACGACTACAGTGAGCATATTCCTATGTAGGTTCACCCTCTTTAACAATGTATAGTGTACATATTCAGCCATTCACCCATACTATGCAATGCCTTTATATAGCTTTTTGCACTCCAGACTTCATGTATTTTTATACTTTTTCCTACTGCCGCTCTATGTATCATGTATCGTGTATCTGTCTTTTGTGTATTTTCGTTCCGATCGATCTATCTATCTATCTATCTATCTATCTATCTATCTATCTATCTATCTATCTATCTATCTATCGATCTATCTATCTATCTATCTATCTATCTATCTATCTATCTATCTATCTATCTATCTATCTATCTATCTATCTATCTATCTATCTATCTATCTACCATACAGTAAGATCTACAGGAATTAGAAGAAATTGTGCTGAAATCCATTGCAGATTTTCCATTACTCGCCAGCCAGATAATTAAGCAGAACATTAAATGAGGTCATGTTCCTAATAGATAGATAGATAGATAGATAGATAGATAGATAGATAGATAGATAGATAGATAGATAGATAGATAGATAGATAGATAGATAGATAGATAGATAGATAGATAGATAGATAGATAGATAGATAGATAGAAATTACTTTGTCAAGCAGCTACCATAAACACATGGCAGGTGCAAAATGCCAGAATGAAATACACAAAAGACAGATACAAAATACATGATACATAGTGCGGCAGTATGAAAAAGTTTTAAAATACAAAAAGTCTGGAGTGAAAAAAGCTATAGAAATGCATTGCATAGTATGAGTAGATGAACAGATTAAAATGAGGTAATGTTCCTAATGATCAGATTAGAATGAGGTCATGTTCCTAATGATCAGATTAGAATGAGGTCATGATCCTAATGATCAGATTAGAATGAGGTCATGTTCCTAATGATCAGATTAGAATGAAGTAATGTTCATAATGATCAGATTAGAATGAGGGCATGTTCATAATGATCAGATTAGAATGAAGTAATGTTCATAATGATCAGATTAGAATGAGGGCATGTTCATAATGATCAGATTAGAATGAGGTCATGTTCATAATGATCAGATTAGAATGAGGTCATGTTCATAATGATCAGATTAGAATGAGGTCATGTTCCTAATGATCAGATTAGAATGAGGTCATGTTCCAAATGATCAGATTAGAATGAGGTCATGTTCCTAATGATCAGTTTAGAATGAGGTAATGTTCCTAATGATCATATTAGAATGAGGTCATGTTCATAATGATCAGATTAGAATGAGGTAATGTTCCTAATGATCAGATTAGAATGAGGTCATGTTCCTAATGATCAGATTAGAATGAGGTCATGTTCATGCTGATCAGGTTAGAATGAGGTAATGTTCATACTGATCATATTATAATGAGGTAATGTTCATACTGATTAGATTAGAATGAGGTCATGTTCATACTGATCAGATTAGAATGAGGTCATGTTCATACTGATCAGATTAGAATGAGGTCATGTTATTAATGATCAGATTAGAATGAGGTAATGTTCATAATGATCAGATTAGAATGAGGTCATGTTCATAATGCTCAGATTCGAATGAGGTAATGTTCATACTGATCAGATTATAATGAGGTAATGTTCATAATGATCAGATTAGAATGAGGTCATGTACATACTGATCAGATTAGAATGAGGTAATGTTCATAATGATCAGATTAGAATGAGGTCATGTTCATAATGCTCAGATTCGAATGAGGTCATGTCCCTAATGATCAGATTAGAAAGAGGTCATGTTCATAATGATCAGATTAGAATGAGGTCATGTTCCTAATGATCAGATTAGAATGAGGTCATGTTCCTAATGATCAGATTAGAATGAGGTCATGTTCATAATGATCAGATTAGAATGAGGTAATGTTCCTAATGATCAGATTAGAATGAGGTCATGTTCCTAATGATCAGATTAGAATGAGGTAATGTTCCTAATGATTAGATTAGAATGAGGTAATGTTCATAATGATCAGATTAGAATGAGGTAATGTTCATAATGATCAGATTAGAATGAGGTCATGTTCCTAATGATCAGATTAGAATGAGGTAATGTTCATAATGATCAGATTAGAATGAGGTAATGTTCATAATGATCAGATTAGAATGAGGTCATGTTCATAATGATCAGATTAGAATGAGGTCATGTTCATAATGATCAGATTAGAATGAGGTCATGTTCATAATGATCAGATTAGAATGAGGTCATGTTCCTAATGATCAGATTAGAATGAGGTCATGTTCCTAATGATCAGATTAGAATGAGGTCATGTTCATAATGATCAGATTAGAATGAGGTAATGTTCATAATGATCAGATTAGAATGAGGTAATGTTCATAATGATCAGATTAGAATGAGGTAATGTTCATAATGATCAGATTAGAATGAGGTAATGTTCATAATGATCAGATTAGAATGAGGTCATGATCCTAATGATCAGATTAGAATGAGGTCATGTTCCTAATGATCAGATTAGAATGAAGTAATGTTCATAATGATCAGATTAGAATGAGGGCATGTTCATAATGATCAGATTAGAATGAGGTCATGTTCATAATGATCAGATTAGAATGAGGTAATGTTCATAATGATCAGTTTAGAATGAGGTCATGTTCATAATGATCAGATTAGAATGAGGTCATGTTCATAATGATCAGATTAGAATGAGGTAATGTTCATAATGATCAGATTAGAATGAGGTCATGTTCATAATGATCAGATTAGAATGAGGTCATGTTCATAATGATCAGATTAGAATGAGGTAATGTTCATAATGATCAGATTAGAATGAGGTCATGTTCATAATGATCAGATTAGAATGAGGTCATGTTCATAATGATCAGATTAGAATGAGGTAATGTTCATAATGATCAGTTTAGAATGAGGTAATGTTCATAATGATCAGATTAGAATGAGGTAATGTTCATAATGATCAGATTAGAATGAGGTAATGTTCATAATGATCAGATTAGAGGACAGGATTGACCATTAAAGATGATGCTGCTAAAATGGCAGAGAGGGTTTATAAAGATCATTAAACTAAGCAGGTGCCTCTCCAGGTACACAGGAAGAATGAGTGGCGATAACAAGGTCTCATTCGCGGCTACACGTGTCCTGAGTACTTTGTCTCACTTCAGTACCCAAAACAATGCTCTTTATACCTTCCTGATGTAAGTATGCCTCGTTTAGGCGATCCCCTCAAATTAATTTAGGGCATAATTTAATTCACAGTAATAAATAAACAATTACTCACAAAACATAAAGCAGTTTTTCATAACTGTTCTTTTGAAAATCTTCTTACCCTGACCTCTCGTTTTGGACAGGACAGCCCACAGAGTGAGTGTATAAATGGAAGGCCTGTCATTTCACATTCATTAAAAGTGAACCTCCAAAATTAATAATGTAAAAATATGGGGTTTAATTAGTCTTTAATTGTGCCCAGTGTACTTAAATTAGGTCATTCAAAACCTAATGCCCTTTCACTTAATAAAGAATTAGCCTGTGATGTTGGGAGCTTGACAGGTAGGATAAAGTGGAGGAAATCTCGGTGGTTAAACTAAGGATACATCCCTTTAGAAGTCATTAGCAGCTCAGTACATTTATATACTTCTATCATGTGATGCCGTCACCATGCCATCGGTTTGACTAATGCAATTTGACTGGATGTCTGGTTCACTGTAAATAGTATGTTCTGTGAACATAGTGGAATCATGATAAGTGCACATTGGATAAGTGCTGTTAAAGTGATATAAAATATTACTTTCTAAAATCTATTTAAAGTTTATTGGTTATGTTATAACAATGCTATGTATTACTAATTACATAGTAATACCTAGCAAAATATATACATACACACACAGTATATACTGTATTCTAGTCATGGTTCATCCTATTTAACTACTGTTGCACACACCTTTTTTTATTCATATACTGTCCATACGATCTTTACTCACCATTATTTATATATATATATATATATATATATATATATATATTTAAGTGGTTAAAATAGCATGTAAACATTATTGAAAAAGTGACCAGTGTTCAATGATTATGTACATAGGGCAGCCGTTTCTAAGGTGACAGGGTAAAGTACTGGGTGTTAGCCGGCTAGTGACAGTGACTGAGGTTCAGGGCAGAGTACTGGCTGGAGGCCGGCTAGTGGTGACTGTTTAACAGTCTGATGGTCTGGAGATAGAAACTGTTTCTCAGTCTCTCGGTCCCAGCTTTGATGCACCTCTACTGTCTCCTCCTTCTAGATGGTAGCTGGGTGAACAGGCCGTGGTGGTTCGGGTGGCTGAGGTCCTTGATGATCTTCTTAGCCTTCCTGTGACAGCGGGTGCTGTAGATGTCCTGGAGGGAAGGCAGTGTGCTCCTGGTGATGTGTTGGGCAGACCCCACCGCCCTCTGGAGAGGGTTCTACTAAGCTAACATACGGAATTGTTTTAAGATGGTCATACCAAGGAGCATTTAGCTATTTTATTTTAAATTTTAAATCTTAAGGTATCAAAAAAATGATTTGATGAAACTTGGCCCTACTGCTATTAGCCCATACAAACATATTGAATAACAGCTTCATACATGTATAAACAGATGGTCCCCAATAGATCAAAAGGACATTTGTTCTGAAGTGTCTGTCCTATATCTGAGAGATATGAGAAAGATGAGGAAACTATATATATATATATATATATATATATATATATATATATATATATATATATATATATATATATATATATATATATATATATATATACAGTAACAGTCAAAACTTTGGACACACCTACTCGTTACAGGGTTTTTCTTTATTTTTACTATTTTCTACAGGTTTGAGCCAATCAGTTGGTATACAGTATATGTAGGGGTGGTATACAGAAGATGGCCCTATCGTAGGTGAACGAATGATCTCCACATGTGTACTTCCCACCGTAAAGCATGGTGGAGGATTTGTGATGGTGTGGGGATTCTTTGATGTTGACACTGTCTGTGATTTATTTAGAATTCTAAGGACACTTAACCAGCATGGCTACCACAGCGTTCTGCAGCGATACGCCATCCCATCTGGATTGCGCTTAGTGGGACTATCATTTGTTTTTCAACAGGACAATGACCCAACACACCTCCAGGCTGTGTAAGTGCTAGTTGACCAAGAAGGAGAGTGATGGAGTGCTGCATCAGATGACCTGGCCTCCACAATCACCCGACCTCAACTTAATTTAGATGGTTTGGTATGAGTTGGATCGCAGAGCGAAGGAAAAGCAGCCAACAAGTGCTCAGTATATGTGAGAACGCCTTCAAGACTGTTGGAGAAGCACTCCAGGTGAAGCTGGTTGAGAGAATGCCAAGAGTGTGCAAAGCTGTCATCAAGGCAAATGGTGGCTACTTTGAAGAATCTAAAATACAAAATATAATTTATAACTTGTTAATCACTTTTCAACACAAAAAAATAATAATAACCTGGAATGATTATGTGTCCAAACTTTTGACTGGTACTGTATATATACAGTTGAAGACAGAAGTTTACATACAACATTTTTCAACCATTACACAGATTTCATGTTAACAAACTATAGTTTTGGCAAGTCGGTTAGGACATCTACTTTGTGCATGACACAAGTAATTCTTCCAACAATTGTTTACAGACAGATTATTTCACTTATAATTCACTATATCAAAATTTCAGTGGCTCAGAAGTTTACATACATTAAGTTGACTGTGCCTTTAAACAGCTTGGAAAATTCTAGAAAATTATGTCATGGCTTTAGAAGCTTCTGATAGGCTAATTGACATAATTTTAGTCAATTGGAGGTGTACCTGTGGATGTATTTCAAGGCCTACCTTCAAACTCAGTGCCTCTTTGCTCGACATCATGGGAAAATCAAAAGAAATCAACCAAGACCTCAGAAAAAGAAAAAAAAATGTAGACCTCCACAAGTCGGGGTGCTTTGCTGCAGGAGGGACTGGTGCACTTCACAAAATAGATGACATCATGAGGAAGGAAAATTATGTGGATATATTGAACCAACATCTCAAGACATCAGTCAGGAAGTTAAAGCTTGGTCGGAAGTGGGTCTTCCAAATGGACACTGACCCCAAGCATACTTCCAAAGTTGTGGAAAAATGGCTTAAGGACAACAAAGTCAAGGTATTGGAGTGGCCATCACAACGCCCTGACCTCAATCCTATAGAATATTTGTGGGCAGAACTGAAAAAGCGTGTGCGAGCAAGGAGGCCTACAAACCTGACTCAGTTACACCAGTTCTCTCAGGAGGAATGGGAAATTCTTAAAATACAAAGTAGATGTCCTAACAGACTTGCCAAAACAATAGTTTGTTAACATGAAATCTGTGGAGTGGTTGAAAAATGAGTTTGAATGACTTCAACCTAAGTGTATGTAAACTTCCGACTTCAACTGTACATGGGGCATGCTGATCTGCAACAAAATTAAACAGAGGTAAAACATTTAAGGGCCTGGTCCAAATCAGAGATTGAGGACCCAGTTTACCAATCATACAATCCCAGGTGATACAGGAAATGTTGCTCACTGAATGTTCAGAAATTTCAATATTTGTGATAATGCGTGCATACGATTTTGGATGCTTAGTATCTTGAATGCAGGCAATGGGACAATCGTCACTGAGCTCGTTAGCAATGATTCCATCGGCTGTATACTTACAAGGTGCATATCCAAAATAATAATCCCAAACTTTCCTTGGTGTTTTAAGTTGTCAGTCTATCTGATACTGGCATCAACCAATCCAGGTTAAGATCACCCAATATTAAGAATTCAGATTTAGCATAGTTAAGACAGTAAGTCAGAAAATGTGCTAAGAGCAATTGGGAGGGCCGAGGGAGAGTGGTGAACTCCCACTGACGTTAGTTGGGCATTATTACCATGACGCACATTAAAATTGCTTGGGGACAATGGTGGTAATGCACACAGCAACGTTCAAGATGTTCTTCATGAATATGGCGACACCCCCCCACCTCTACCAGCTCTGTCAGATCTATAAACTTTATATCTATTTAGATACCATCAGATTCAGGCACAGACTTTTTTTTTGTCTCAGTAATTATCAAAAAGTCCAGAATTAAATTAAAAAGTCCATAATCAAAATCAAACTTTGGACATTCACATGAATCAGTCCAAGGCCACAGCCGCAGGATTTCAGATCAGACGGAGTCTCTAACACCACAAACATGCTATGTTCCGTAGGTAACCCTCTATATGAAATAGCCACAGGGTTGGCTTGAAATGTAATAGATACAAGACTGCTTAGATCTGTGCCGTTTGGCCTATGCCTCGAACAAGGATTAATACAATACTCAAATGAGGGTTACCTGTTTCGGGCGAGGACTGACATTTTTAGGAACTGTGGTCACTCCCAAAACAGATCGAAATTGTCAATACAATCCAAGGCTTTTTCAGAGCAGGGTGTTGACCCTCTCCACTGCGGCCCCATCGATGTGGATGGGGGCCGTGTTCTCTCTGCTGTCTCCAATAGTCCACGATCAGCTCCTTCATTTTGTTGACGTTGTGGGAGAGGTTATTTTCCTGGCACCACTCCACCAGGGCTCTCACCTCCTCCCTGTAGGGTAATCAGGCCTACCACTGTCGTGTCGTCAGCAAAATGTTTGATGATTGAGTTGGAGACGTGCATGGCCATACAAGTCATGGGTGAACAGGGAGTACAGGAAGGGGCTGAGCACGCACCCCGGTGGGGCCCCGTGTTGAGGATCAGCCTGGAGGAGATGTTGTTGCCTACCTTCACCACTTGGGGTCGGCCCATCAGGAAGTCCAGGACCCAGTTGCACAGGGAGGGGTTCAGACCCGGGGCCCTGAGTTTAGTAATGAGCTTGGAGGGCACTATGGTGTTGAAGGCTGAGCTGTAGTCAATGAACAGCATTCTTACATATTGTAGGTATTTCTCTTGTCCAGGTGGGATAGGGCAGTGTGCTTGTCTGCATGCTCTGGCTCAGTGCGTACATTTACAGCAGTCGCAACATTTAACATCTGGAGAAAGCATACATTTATGTATGGGTTAACGTAGAGTGATTGCATACTTTACTATGCGTTAAGCTATGGGCACAGGTCATGCCTACACGTTAGACAAAGTTTTGAGTTGAAAGCATATGATATGGCACCTATGAATGATCCTTTACACTCTACGACCATGGCGTTGTTTGTGTGTGGATGAGCGGGTGACAACGTTGTGCTATGAATAGGCAAAGAGCCCAGACAGCCCCTTGCCTTCTCTCTCTCTCTCCCCTCGCATGGGACAGGCACAGCTGTCAGATCAAAATCAATCGCAGTAAAGGACGTGCAAGCTAAATATTTCATTCTTGCCTTGGGAACCAATTAAGTACACATGAAGTTAGAGGGACTGGTTGAGCCAGAGTTGTACTGGTGCGTACCAGCTGCTCCGCGGCCTACACCCCCATGCAAATGTGTCAGTCGGAGCGTTCGGCTTCAATTACCTAGTGATGTTTTAAAAATGCACCAAAGCCAGACTGGCAGGCCGGAATTGGAGGGGATCCACCCCAGGTATGTTGTTTATTTTGTTGTTGTCTGTTCCGCTGGCTGTAACCCATTTGCCCTTACTGCAGATGTGAGAGTTTGTCATGAGGAGGGGTCCGGGGCCTTCAAAAAGCCATGAGTCAGACAAAACACTACACCAGACTGGCGGGGACAAATGGCACTCTGTATCTTAATGCAGTTGATTTAATGAATTTGATCAATGTCTGCTTCAACAGCACATACTATGACCCTCTTTAAAATGTATTAGTACAATAATGAGAGTTAAAGAAAAAAGGAGAGAGAGAGAGAGAGAGAGAAAGAGAGAGAGAGAGAGAGAGAGGGAGGGTATGATTGATAACGGTGCTGACAGAGCCCCTCTGGCCATGCTCTCTGTGGCAGAATGGGGAGACATGGCCTCCCCGCATGAGACTGAGACGTCCCTCTACTCCGTCCCAGCACACACTCCACATCTAGTGGGATCGCCCACACTAGGTCAAGGGGCAAGGCACCATGGGGCTACTCCAGGACACACACCCAAGGACTCACACCACAGGACTCACACCACACGACTCACACCACAGGACTCACACCACACGACTCACACCACACGACTCACACCACACGACTCACACCACACGACTCACACCACACGACTCACACCACACGACTCAGCCTGACTCACCACAGAATCTAGATCCACTGTGTAGAGGCTCAATTGACCTCAGTATATTAATCCTTGTACGAACTTCATGCATTCAGAAATCGAGTTATATTTTAGTAGATTATACACCTCGACACATTAGTGATAAAATCACGCTTAAAGAAAACTCATGGAGACAAAGGCGAAGACGTAGATTGCAGGGGTGCCTGCTTGTGGTGCATTGGTGTATGTGCGTGCGCGTGTTAGTTCCTGCAAGTAGACAGCACTGATGAATTAGACATCAATTATGAAGTAGCTCAGGGACGGATTTGTGATTGCAGGAGCGCCCATCAACAGGGAACACTAATACTTTTGAATGCTATGCCGTTTGATGTTGATCAAGTTCAACTTGCTTGACAGGGCTGAGAAGACTTTGGGGAGCTGAGAGACCAAACCAGAGAGAACACTCAGACAGGTGAAAGAAGAGGGAGAATCACACACACACACACACACACCCCCCCACACCCACATATTCCTTAATGCAAGACATTGTTCAGGTAAACCGGAGAAACAGGTTATTTTTAACATTGGATCTTGGGTTTTTAATTGTACCTTCAAAATAACAACATGTGGAGATGTTATGCTCCATATCCATAGACAACTTCCTTGAATGATTGCTTGGATGGAAACAACTCTGACTGACTGGTGCCTGCAAGTCTTTGTAAGCAGAAATAACAGTATTCATGGCATTCTATTGTAAATTAGTTGTAAATTAGAGGCAGGTAATTTAATGCTGTCACCATTTAACCAGCGAGAGGGCTGGAGTGTCCACATCTCCTTCCTTAGCCCATGTGGGCTGAGTTAGGGTGGGTTTGTGGAGACTGGAGACCATGGCCTCATTATGAAGGAGATAAAGACTGTTTGGTCTTGGGCCGGGTCCAGCCCTTATGGTAAAACACACCTGCTCCCCTCTTTAAGGAGCCCTACTCCAGTTTATCTCTTGGCCACGGACGGGTAATGACCTATCCAGGGGGCCGTAACACCTGCTTCGTTTAGCCTGTCATTAAGACCCAGAGTCAGCGACATACTGCAGCACAGGCCCTGCCAACAAGACCGTACACCACGTCTTTGCCTAACATCTAACATACAAACCTATTCTGTTACACTGTAAAATCTGGAAACGTGTTTATAACCTAAATGCCAGTGTTTAAAACTTAAACATTAGGCATTTAGATTTGACAATAAGTGTTCTCATCTTAAACACAGGCGTTTAGAATGCAAGATTATTATTTATATTTATTCGGGATGCCTATTAGTTCCTGCCAAGGCAGCAGAGACTCTTCCTGGGGTCCAAACATATTAAAGCACTTACATTACATATAAAACTAAAGATATAAACAGTACATAATATAACATTATTACACCACTACATATCTACAATACAACATGTTTAATACCACCATTACATTACATATAAAACAGTACATAATATAACATTATTACACCACTACATATCTACAATACAACATGTTTAATACCACCATTACATTACATATAAAACAGTACATAATATAACATTATTACACCACTACATATCTACAATACAACATGTATAATACCACCATTACATTACATATAAAACAGTACATCATATAACATTATTACACCACTACATATCTACAAAACAACATGTATAATACCACCATTACATTACATATAAAACAGTACATAATATAACATTATTACACCACTACATATCTACAATACAACATGTATAATACCACCATTACATTACATATAAAACAGTACATAATATAACATTATTACACCACTACATATCTACAATACAACATGTATAATACCACCATTAAATTACATATAAAACAGTACATAATATAACATTATTACACCACTACATATCTACAATACAACATGTTTAATACCACCATACAACAATGTTACAATGTACAGGACGTGTGTGTGGAGTGCGTGTGCCAGCGCTTGTGTGCGTATGCGTGTCCCTTTGTGTGTGTCTCTTCACAGTCCTCGCTGTTCCATAAGGTATATTTGTATCTGTTTTTTTATTAATCTGATTCTACTGCTTGCATAAGTTACCTGATGTGGAATAGAGTTCCATGTAGTCATGCTAGTCATGTAAACATGATAGTCAGCTTTTTCCAGTCAGTTTCCAACCAGGAGAACACCTAGTTCAGACAATAGTATTTGCTTCCCCATCTTCCTGTGTAGAGTGCTTCTAGTCATTAGAAATTGATGTGACTTTCCATTTATTCAGATCAGTGTTAGGAATGTCTGTCACCTTACCTACATTTAAGCACAACAGGACATTGATTCAAGAAATCTTTTCAATCACGTGGTGTTGTTGTTACTTAACTGTTTAGTTCAACTCTCAGAGTGAAAAAAGATGTGGGAGGGGCCTCTATCATATTTTCCAATATGCTTTGTTGCAGGTTGATTTTTAGAATAGTTTATTTTAATGTCTACGGTTCCTCATGCACATTGATAGATTTTTTTGATCGTATACTATCCAAAGACAAATAACTTAAATTTTTCTAAACTAATCCAATCTGTAAGGGGCTGGATTTCTTACAATCTGTAAGGGGCTGGATTTCTTACAATCTGTAAGGGGCTGGATTTCTTACAATCTGTAAGTGGCTGGATTTCTTAATCTGTAAGGGGCTGGATTTATTACAATCTGTAAGGGGCTGGATTTATTACAAACAATACTAAGATGGTTGTTCCAGCTTAAATGGTTTAGGGAGTCTTATTTATTTAGACTTTCACCAATAGCATTCATTCTGAGTGCAGGTTGTGGGTGATAAGATATTCCAGTTTTTGACTATGCTCCCTATGGCTGGAAACCAGTGTATTGTGACTCGCAGGTCTGATGTGGCCCATGACCCAGGAATTTCAGACCACAATGTTGAGTGCAACTAGGCCATAACTAAAGGCCATATGAATGTTATAAATGGTTTAGTTTGAATTGAAACACATTCAATTAAGCAGTCACTTGGTGAAGGCTTCAGGAATACAAGTTATTGAATGCAACAACCATGTCTCTGTCACTAACAAACACAGTCATGTGTGGGTATCTCTCACATTCACTTGAAAGGCATGCTGGGAAATATGCAAATATGACTTTACACCCTACAGTGTTTAAAACCTAAACGCCTTGTGCTGAATAAACGTGTTTGAAAAGTGTTACAGCGAATAAACATGCACTGGTGTTTACGTTCTAAACACTGTGACAGGTTTTCATTGAAATTCTAAATTAACGTGTTTAAAAAGGGTTACAGAAAAGTGTTCAGTTATATGTTCAGATCCTAAACACTTGGTTTTATAGTGTAGATAGAATATACGCTCTGACTACATTGTATGATGGTGATGTAGTAAGTGTTTAATATCTGTCTCTTACTGGAACAAAATCAATGATTTAGAGATGGCTTGTTAGGTGTGTGTCTACTCCAATGGTAATTCAAAGAGAAGGACTGTATACTATGTGTGTGAGTGCAAGACTAGGAGAACATTCAAGTGCATATCGACACTGTAATTAAGAGAACAGAAAGCTGCAGCTTGACACTGCTTGGTTTCTGCTGTAATTAAGAGAACAGAAAGCTGCAGCTTGACACTGCTTGGTTTCTGCTGTAATTAAGAGAACAGAAAGCTGCAGCTTGACACTGCTTGGTTTTTCATTGTCGTTCGGTCTTTGTTGTTCGACGGAAGAGAAAAAGATTTCCCAGTTTCCCAGTTATGTTTTCATCAAAGCTTTTCTTTGGCACTTCAGAGCAAAGTCAGTATGGAAATGTGTTGTGCACTGCCTGGAAAGCTGTCAAAAAGCTCCCACCTTGGATGAGAGACCATGGTAATTCAACTGGGCTCCTGTCTTCTGTGTGTTCAGGTCTCCTCATTATTCAGCTTTGCAGGGTAATGGCGTCTTTCTCTGTTTTATCTGTCAGCTCACAGCAAACTATAGTTTTTAGCCCTGTATATTAGATGCCAACATCAAAGGCAGCTGTCTTGACACAGGAGGGGAATTTTTTTGTAAAAAAAAAAAAGAGGAAACCCTCCCAGTAGGCGAAAATTGAATCTCTTTGCGTCTAGGGTGATGTGTGTATTGAGAATAGATTTGTTGGTTGGCATCTATGTGTTTGTTCTGGAGTAAACAGCAAGGCTTGTTTGGGTGTAACTGTCAGGTATCTGTGTGTGTCCCGTGTGAAAATGGTTTTGTTCGCAAAGTGGGGAATTCACTCTCGCTGTCTGATCAATGGGCATTTAAGTTACCAGTGACAACTGCATAAGTGGAGTCAGGAAAGATGCACCCCTGGCATAACAGCAACGCCAGCCACAAATTCCATGAGCAGGTTTTGGGATGTTTTTTCTTTGTTTTTATTAACTGAATGCCACAAAAAGTATTTTACAAACAAGAACATGGATTTTTGATTCATCTTAGAAAGGTAAGCTATTCTCTGAGCCCCCTCACAACTTTCCCCTAACTCTCCCATCCAATCCCTTCTGCAGTGTGCCCTTGGGTGGTAGCTGTAGTGGTGGTAGCAAGGTCTATGTGAGCGTTTGTGTGTGTGTGTGTGTGTGTGTGTGTGTGAGGGAGGGAGGGCTCTTCATAAGATGGGTAGAGCAAATTAAAACTCACTGCAGGAAACGTGCACTCTTGGCACTCTTCATCCCTAGCAGCTGCACACACCCCGACCATCATCTGCCATTTTGACACATCCACAGGGCGTAGCAGGGGTGCCAACTTGACACCCCACAGCTCCTAGAGTCTCCAGGCCCCTGCCTCCAGCCAAACAGGTGTGTGACATCATGCCGCTGGTTCCTCTTCAGGGCCAGGGGAACAGGCACGTTGACTGGAGAAGACAGGTGGGAGGTGGAGGGAACAAAAGGAGGTTAGGCCTTTACCTGACAAGCTCATTGATAACGTTTGGGAGCAGAGCCCTTACGTTGGTGGCAAATTGCCTGTGAATTCCCCTGCAGATCGCTGGCCAGAGTCCGGTGCTGGGAACTAAATGCCCTCATTAGTTATGATTTTTTGGAGTTAGCAGGGAGTTTCACACTCTTATAACAGAGAATGTTACTGTAAATCCAGAGGGCTCTTTGAGGCTGGAGACATTATCAATCCGTGAAGGGTTATTGTTGTCCAACTGTTGTTTGAAATCTAAACATTACAAAATAGTACATTTACTCACTTAGAGATAAGGACTCACATATCGTGATATAATTCAACCACAAAGTATTTTTCTTTGTCTCTCTTAAATGATTAATTCAAGAACTTATGCAAAAGAAAAGAAAAGCATCTGTATAGCTACATATTTGGAATGTATCTCCCAGATACACTTCTCTGCTTTCCATACTTCAGTGAACTCCCTAGTGACAGATGGTGTAGAAGAGGAGAGGGAGGCTGTGAGTAGCCTGAGGGGTTCCTGAAGGCACCCGTCTGGGACCTGCTCATAATCACTGGACAGACACACAGTCACAGAGACGCACAGACAAACACAGGGTGGTGGTACAGTGGTACAGCCTCTCACCGACGGCTTCCCCAGCCCGAGTCAGCACCCCAAGGCTACCTGTTACTGTGGTCCCCCTAGTCCGGTCTCTCTTCCTGGTCAAGAACCTCACAGGTTGTCAGTTGTCTCCAGCGCGTGTTGAATGAGACCTGGATGTTGATGAGATGAAGGAGACAGAGGAGAGGGTTGGAGGAGAGAAGGCGGGGACATAGGATGTGAGGTTGGGCAGGGCTCTGTCATCACACTGAGAGGAAGAGTTTTTTGTCAAGAATCCACAAGGACCAAACTATGAAGGTAAAGTATATAACACATTCACATAGACCTACTGTTGGACCAAATGGAAGCTAGCAATGATGATTACATTCACAGACTCTCAAGCATTTCGCTACACCCGCAATAACATCACATAAATATGTGACCAATATAATTAGATTTCATTTTATTTGACTCTATACTCTCTTTTTGTTGAATCAATTATACAAAACACCTTTCAAAGGAGATGAAAAGGGTTGGATTTAGAAATGTGACAACAGTGATGCCTTTATATTAAGGTATGGCACATCAGTGACTGATTTCTGTTTGTTGGTCTAAGCATGTACAGTAGCATCCATCGATGTGTGTCTGTGAGTCCACATACAGCTATTCCCTTGGCATCGCCTCAGGGTATCTCTCCCTCTGTTGCTGTTCAACAACACTTTCCATCCTGATGAGCTGGTTCTGGAGATACAGTAAGCTATGGACAGGGAAGTATATTATGTCTATCTGGATATTCTTATATAGCTGGCTGGCTGTGAAAGCTGAAGACAAACACTGGCTATTTCCAAATCTCCTATTTGTTCAGTGGTCCGTGGTTCACTAAGATATCTGTAAGCGAGAAGTAGGTGAGTCCCAGGATTCTGAGCCAGCTGGCCTGATCAGAGCATGGGAACCAATGGCGGCTTGAGATATGCTGCATGCATATGTGTGTAAACAAATGTGAACGCAAGTAATGTCCATGAAAGACCTGAACAGAAGTTTGAGTTACTCATGCAAGGAGTTGGACATCCTTGTCTCTGTGAATTCATTAGATTATATTCTGTTTTACCTGCTTCATCTGAGAGCTTACCTGGGGAAAGAGAGGTGTGTGTGTGTGGGGGGGGGGGCTTATCACCAGAGACGTCCGCTGACCTACAGTCTTAGGGCTGTTGGACTGGAACCAGGACCTTGTTCTGACAGAGCAAGCGTTGCGTGAGCTGTGACGGATGGCGCCAGTCCGTTTGAGAGCCCCTGAGCAGGTGTGTCTCGTTCACATTTGCAGGGGAGCACAGTGAACCGAGACAAAATGGCAGACGCACTGGGCCCCATCCGCTACCTGTGCACTGAGACACACTAATGATTATGGATGCAAGCATATTAACGGTCCCATCTGTAAGGGAGTACAACAACCAGCACACTGGGAGTGAGTCAGCACTTTCAACTCCCCACTGGAAAATAGACATACTGGTGTCAATGTGGAAAATGGTGCCTCTGTCTCCTTGTACGGCGTAAGATAACATGACCATTGTTCTAGCTTTCAGTATGTGTTGGCATGAGATAGTCTTCCTCTGTGCTTATAGAGTTCAGAAGTTTGAGGAGATAGTCTTCCTCTGTGCTTATAGAGTTCAGAAGTTTGAGGAGATAGTCTTCCTCTGTGCTTATAGAGTTCAGAAGTTTGAGGAGATAGTCTTCCTCTGTGCTTATAGAGTTCAGAAGTTTGAGGAGATAGTCTTCCTCTGTGCTTATAGAGTTCAGAAGTTTGAGGAGATAGTCTTCCTCTGTGCTTATAGAGTTCAGAAGTTTGAGGAGATAGTCTTCCTCTGTGCTTATAGAGTTCAGAAGTTTGAGGAGATAGTCTTCCTCTGTGCTTATAGAGTTCAGAAGTTTGAGGAGATAGTCTTCCTCTGTGCTATAGAGTTCAGAAGTTTGAGGAGATAGTCTTCCTCTGTGCTTATAGAGTTCAGTAGTTTTCCTGTTTAACTTTACAATCCACTTCAACTGGATTTCACCAAGAAGGGCAGACATTCAGGACATTGAGGTGAAACAGGAAACTTGCTGATAAAAAGCTCAACACAAAATTATCTAATGAATTAAAATCAACTTGAAAACAGCATTAAATATTCATTCTAAGAGTATAGGTCATAAATTAAATATTACTCATTGACTCATTATTTAAAAATGCATAATATCATTTGCATAGTTTTTTTTCCTGATATAATAATGGGTCTATAGTTGTCTTGTAGTGTCTTTCATGACGGATGAAGCTTGCATCTTTTTGTTCTCCCATCTTCCCTCTCTCCTACTTGCTTCTCATTAAAGTTTTAAAAAGGAGGCTGTTTTAATTCTCAATCCTTTGACAGGTTTGATAAAAGCAACTTGACAATTAAGGTCATGGGTGCCATTGTGCATATTAATTAGGTCTTATTTGGGTTTCTATTGTTATTGGAAGGAGCTAAATGTCAAACATTAACTTTTTCTCTCCTATGAACTTAGCGTAATTAAGCCTGCTATTATACGACTACCAGTGGAGACTCTAGAGAGGAGAACTTTCAGTATTCACTCTATCAATGAGTAATACCAATTATATAACACTACAGTATCAATATTACCCCAGTTCATCTACGCTATACTGTAACTGTAATAGTCTCCGGCACTATACTGTTCACGGATCAATGGCAATCACCTAGCTTCCCTTCCAAGTCCACTCTAATGTAGTTAAAAAGACGTCAACTTCTGATGAGTATGTTGCTTATGAGTGTTGACTATTTTATCCATGAGATGTCTATATAAGACTAGTAAGAACATGAGGTATGAGGGAAAGGAGGGCAGGGGTGAGAGAACGTAGGCAAGAGAGAGAGAGATTTGACAGAGAGAGAAGAGGTGATAGAACATGAAGAGTAGGCAAGAGAGTTGGAGAAACACAGGGGGCAGCCAGATTACAGAGTACACCTTGCACCACTCTGCAGGGCCCACACACTCACATCAAAGCAGTACCCCCATCTGCCCGAGGCACAGTCAGCCCCCTGTCCATCCCCCATGTCACTCCACACATCCTCCTGTTCATGTTGAATAATTGACAGATATGTTTTACATGCTCAGCATTTGCTAGGACATGGCATTGTGACTACGAATGGGGCATGACTCCACCAGGGCACTGGGTTGGCTGACTTCATTACAATGGAGGCCTACTCATACTCTACGGGGCTGAATTCAATCAAACTTGCACTGGTAAAAGTTTGTTGTTTCCATGGTGTAAAAGTACACTCTTAGAAAGAGTAATTAAAAAACAAAAGGTTATTTTAATTATGATTACAATTCTTGATTTACTCGTGAAGTTCAACGATAACACGTATCTTATGTGTACTTGTTACTGATTGTGTTGAACTTTTTGGCTCACTCACAACAAAGACAGAATGTCCATGCATCGAAAAGGACAATGACTCCCCTGCTATCTGAAGGGATGGGTGTGTTCGTGCCAGAAAAATCTCTGAAGTCATATAAGCCATTACCAGTCTGTCAAGCCAGGTTTCTTTCAGGGTCTCTTAATACCAGTTAGAGTAAGAGGTTTTAGTGGAGCCTCCCTGACTTTAGTGCAGTAATAGTTTCAACAACTGGAATGCAACTTTGGATAAATCGTGTTTGGTGTGCACAATACCACAGCGCTAACAAAACAGGGTGGTTTGATAAAAGACTAGTTTCAACTGCTTAGAGGGAGGACATGTGATTGTCATAATTTCATTTTTTAGAGGAAATTCATCGAAAATCCAAGCTTTGTTGTTATTACTGTAATACCAAATAGGCATAGTTACAATCTGTGAATATGGATTTTAGGACAGATAGATAAGTGTACACAGTATTAGATCTATTTTACCTCAAGACAGCGAGGGAAACCCCGACTCGGTTCCTTTTGATCCTTTACCTTGACCTCTGAAGTGTGTCGCCACCACCCTGAGGGCTTGGCTTGGCCCAACCTTTCCCACAGGCCCCTGGGAATGATAATCTCAGTGTGGGCGTTTACAACGGACCCTACTGCTGCTCATTAGCGACCCCGATCGATAGAGGTGACCACAGAGATCGCCAGCGCTGCGGAACCACCAACCAGCTAGATTACACTTCAGAGTTATTATTATTAACAGGAGTGTCCGAGATTTAGGGTTGTCTTTCTCTCCTTATGGCTGTAAATGGGGACGTTTGGTCTGAGTAAGTGAATGACTGTAGCTACCTTAATTAGAACATATACTACTTTAGTCTTCAAAAGTGTATTGTCTGTAGTTGGAGGCCTGCAATAAAAAATTGAAATAATAAGTGGGTGTTCTGCTCTCCTGTCTTCTTTATGGGGTTGGTATGACACATCACATCGCTAAGAAAAGAGAAACCTAGGCTGGGATTTAATCATGGACAATGCGTCATTTAAAGGTAATTTTGGCTTGAACCGCCATATCCAGTCTTTACCATGCATGCGGTCTACGCAAACGCAGGAACATTGCTTTTAAAGTCACCACTGTTGACAAAGTTATACGGATTGAATCCCAGACATAGTGAGATGTAGAGTCTAACAATCACAGAGAAAATATTTGAGGGTTGATGGATTTCATATACCATGAACATTTGTGAACCTACAGTGGTAACATCAGATGGCAGTCATGTGTGAACCTACAGTGGTAACATCAGATCTTTGTGAACATCAGATGCTATGAGAGACCAGATCACAAGGTGTAAGAAGAAAATTAACTACCTAGTGATTATAGGATCTGTTTTGAATCAAAAGTGCACAATAACTAGCCAATTATTTATCCATTTATTTTCTTTAAATGAGAGCTGTGGACCTTTAACTCACAGGAAATAGAAGATAAAAGAGGCGGATCCTGCATGTGTATTCAGCTGAGAGGTGAATCATATCGAGGCAAAATGTGAAACTAAGAAAAAAGGGGAGCAGTATTGATTTTTGGTGTAGACGGAGAAAAAAAAAAGAGAGGGAATAAAGAAGTGCTCTTTGGCCGATGTGTCCAAATGATGTCCAGTGGGAGCTGCTTAATGGTGGGGGAGGGGTGAGGTGGGGATGACGGGGGCAGGTGCCTACCCTGACTAAGGCATGGAACTGCCCTTAGGCTAGGGCTAATAGTATTGGTTGAGCTACCTATAAGCAGCTTTCTCCTAATGGCCAACTATGAGTGTGCCACAGTACAGACAGGTATTGATTGGTTCAAATGCTCTTGAGTTGACGACAGCGAAAAGTGAAAACCTTTCAGGCATATATAAACTCCAAGCAAATTTTTCTCACACAGCAAGGTACTTAAAAACAAGTGCTTAGAGTAGATACACTCATTAAAAGTGTATATCATCTTAGAGTAGATACACTCATTAAAAGTGTATAGAATATTCACTCTCTAACACTCTCTATCCTCAATTAACTTGCCTTGTTTAGAGTGAATGACCTCTACTTTTTAACACTGACATCCTAGGCTACCTACCGTCCTTGAAGAAAACATAACTCTAATGCAAATGATTAAGAAGGAAATTGTGTTTTTTGTTTTGATGAATGTGTATTAATTTTATACTCAAACAGTTATGGATTGAACCACATAATCTAGAGGGTTGGCATACTGTATCTCTTTGAAAAACGAGCAGCATACAGGTAAGCCTATATTGTACATGGAACAATACCATATATGTTTTCATCCCCCCCACCCCCTCCCCCTCCCCCCAAATGCTGTGTACAAGATTTTCTCTTATTCACAAGAGGCACTTTCCAGACTGCTTGAGGCGTCTGCTTTTGATTGCATAATTCCCCAGAGAAGAACAACACAAAACAAAAATACTGACTGAATTCAGACCTATAATATACCGAACAAATAACAAACCATCTCTACTCTTCGAATCCATGGTTCCTAAAGAGAAAGAATTGGAAAATAAATTCTTACTTGAAAGCTTAGCTCATTCTGAAGCCACTGGAGAATGAAGATAAGTGGGGATACAAACTTTTTTCCAGGCTGAGAAGCGTATAGGCCATAGCCCAGACTGTCTATGTTGCCTAATAGGGAGTCCCATAGGGCGGCGAACAATTGACCCAGCGTCGTCCGAGTTTGGCCGGTGTAGGCCGTCATTGTAATTAAGAATTTGTTCTTAACTGACTTGCCTAGTTAAATAAAGATTACATTTAAAACATTTAAATAGGATCAAAACACTGTGAAAGTGGAACAGAAGGCTCCACTGCTAGTTCACCTTCCTAATGTCACAATCAAGAGAAAAAGAGCAGATCAAAATATTGGGAATAGTTTTGTTTTTAGGAAACAATGGCAACCACTTTGTCTTAATGAGACAAGATGTGTTCATGTATGATAAAATACATTAATATCAGATAAAATATTCATATCCATGTTTTGAGACTAGCATGGTTTCATCTGAACTTTCTCTACTTCGTTTGGTTGGTTGATGTTTATTTAAAACTGAATGGACGTGGGCACAATCAGACTGGGCACAATCAGACTGGGCACAATCAGACTGGGCACAATCAGACTGGGCACAATCAGACTGGGCACAATCAGACTGTGTGTTGTATGAAAGGAACTCACTCCAATGTGATAAAAAAAAAATAAACGAAATTCCAAAAGTCATGAAAAGGACAGCTACATTCTAAAGAGAGAGCAGCTCTCAAAGAAGTAGCTTTTTCGTTTTCCATTAAATGCTCTTTGTCTGGTTGTTTGTGGCGTACAGTGTAGTTCGCTACATCGCTACGTTCTTCACTACAGGGGCCCTGGGCTCCCCAAGCAATACGAGTAAATTAGAGTGCACCTGTTCCAGCTCCAAGATAAGCCATCTCCAGGGGCTTTGCTCTGAGTAAAATGAAGTGAGTGAAGAATAAACAGAATATCACAGCATTACCCCACCAAGGTGAAGTTGCTGCCACTCTGGGGAACTGGCTCGTTTTGCACAACACCCAGTGAAATATCCTCCATAAAGCCCAATGGTAGACTGGAGGAACGGCCTGTTCCCAGAGCACAGAGAATAGAGCGATGTTAAGTCCTCTTAGCAAGGCAGTCTGCTTTTCTATCTATTGGCAAGATGAAGTTCGAACCTCTGGTACAGTGGTATTCTATTTCAAAATAGAATATCTCTAATGGTCAAATATCCATATAAAATAGCTCACTCATCTTTCTGTACTAATAAATATATTATATATTCAGATGTATTTCATTAGCTGTGCAAGGTCAACTAAGAAATGTGTCAGTGAATCACCTCTTTCTTCTCAGCAGCCTAGCTGCATGAGTTACGTCTACCACTTCTTTCTAACAAGAAATAAAAGCTAGAACCCCAGTGTGATATCTGAGCACCACTGGCCAGAGATGGCTAGTATGCTAAAAACATGCTGTTGGTCCTCATACGGGAATAGATAATTAGAGACCAGAATATAATTAAATCAGTGCATTGTATGTTTGATCATCTTCATATCCCACAACATACAGTATAACCGCCAACTATTAGTCCATTCACATTCTCACCCCAGCACTGTTTCCCCCCCTATGGATCCTATGGACATGGATCCTGTCCTCCCTCACAACTTGCCATATACTGCTAATTGCTGTGTAGCATCAGGGTAAAACTTACTTAGGGGACAAGGCATAGAAAAGTCTAGAGAGATAGCCTTACGGTATGGGCCCAGTGTTAGATGTTTTGGGTCATGGGGAGTGGAGTATGCAAATGATCATATAATTACTGTTACTGTTATGACCCACCTCTAACAGTACAGGGGCATTATCTCAACTCTGGTCCAAAGGCTGAAATTTAAATCTGAAAAAAAAAAAAAAGAAAGAGAGGGCAACAGGAGAAGGAAATCCCTCAAACGTAGGTCACAAGAAAATACAAATGAGATGAGAACAACAATTATATCAGTACATCATGAACTTATAACATCCAATGAGTCACAGCTCCCAATAGGAATTAGTAACAGGAAATGAAAAGCTGCACACAGTGGGTGACATAGACTCAACCACCTCATCTGCTGTTGTGATCTCATACCATCTGTAGGAACTCTGGCTCTATAGTAGAGCTGGTTTCTTAAAACTCATTATTTGATTTTTCCAAAAAAGAGATTTCAAAATCAAACAAAAATGAATGATATTATTATTTACATATCACAATCCTCTCGTATAAATTCTTCACACATGATGTATGATTCATGATTGATCTACACTGGGGGCCAAAAGTTTGGAATATTACTCATTCAAGGGTTTTTCTTTATTTGCACAATTTTTTACATTGTAGAATAAACAAATACGATTTGATTTCATTTGATATTTGTCCGTGCCAGTACAATGTTTTATGTGTTATAATTCAGTCAATATAAGATGGATTCAGTTTCTTCATCCATTGTCCAACTAACACTCATCAGAAGTGTATTGTTACTAAAGTAACAACAAGCTGTTATTTACTGATTGGGTTGTAGTCAGCTCTTGCCAAAGTGGGGTCCGTACCTGTTCCCTCTCCTTGAGTTCAGTGAGCATGACGATAGAGTGACACCTGTACTCCCACAACATCCTCCAGAAGTCCTCCACCGTGTGGGACAGGGGACCCTGGGTAGCTATGAAGTAGTCCTTCTGTCTGTAGCCCTGGAAAAGAACACCCATACTGTTCAGGGCATCACATACAGTACCAGTCCAGTTTGGACACACCTACTCATTCTAGAGTTGTTCTTAATTTTAACTATTTTCTACATTGTAGAATAATAGTGAAGACATCAATACTATGAAATAACACATATGAGATAATGTAGTAAGCAAAAAAGGGATAAACAAATAAAAATAAAATTGAGTGGCTTCAAAGTAGCCACTCTTTGCCTTTATGACAGCTTTGCACACTCATGGCATTCTCTCAACCAGCTTCATCAGGCTTGAAGGAGTTCCCACATATGCTGAGCACTTGTTGGCTGCTTTTCCTTCACTGCGGTCCGACGCATCCCGACGCAAAATATATTTTGATTTGTTTAACACTTTTTTGGTTACTACATCATTCCATATGTGTTATGTCATAGTTTTGATGGCTTCACTTTTATTCTACAATGTAGAAAATAGTGCAAATAAAGACAAATCCTTGGCCCCCAGTGTACGTGCGAACAAAACAGAGCTAACATTCAGCGCTAACTGCTGTAAGAAACAAGCTGCTAAGATAACATTTCTAGAACACAAACACTGGCCTTTAGCAGTGTCTTACTGCGGTACTTTGAGACATGGGTGGTTCCACGAAATGAATCCCTTTTGCATCCCTTTGATATTGTAAGTAGAAAATGTCCACCAAGATTTTTAAAATGAATAAAGTCTTTCTAAATTGCCAAAATGTCCCTATGTCCGTTCTTGGAAGACTTTAAACCACTTACCCCAACATGTTTCTAAGTTTTCACCATTATTGTAAACACCTAGTTATTTGGTTGCTTTGACAAAGTCATTTCTGAAGATTATTATTTATTTCATTAATATCTTTGCTATTGATGAATTCATATGAATGATGATATTTTAAGATAGAAAAAAAAAAACCTGGCCCTCATCTTAAGCTCAATGTGAATGTGAACTGTTATGTGAACTGAAAAATGTAATATGGTGAAAATGTTTGATAATTTTTTTATTTTTTTTTAAATAAACATTTAACATCTAAAAGTCAAATCATAGTGCAAAAGCAGGTGAGCAATTTTCTGGGGTTTTATGGGTGGAAAACTAAGTGGGTCTAGCATAACACGTCAACCTTGTTACCCGTAGATAGACAGGCAAAACATGTTTTTAAACAATTAAAACGTTTTGGTGAAGCTTGCATTTAACTGCCCCACCCTGTTGCACACAACAAGCTTCCATTCCCTGTCACTAGAGGATTCATGGCTGATTTAAGATGAAATCGGCAACCCTGTTACTTTATTTGGCACTTAATATAGTACGTTGTTTTTAACCTCGAGATTGGAAAAAAATGTTTTTTTATTAAGTTGATCATGTCCTCTTCATTAGAGAATGATAAAATTAGGTGAAATAAAAAGGTTTTATTTTACTAAAGTTATACTACACCCGAAAATGACTAATTTCATGGAACGACACACATATCCATCAAAGCACAGCTGTATTCATTAATATTTCATACTTACTTCTTCTCACAGTGCTTTAACACTGTTCTTTGATCAAAGGATAGAACTCGGTTCTCAACAGGAAGGTTCCCTGCCAGCATGCAGTAGGAGAGTAGAAGACTCCTCTAGCAGCAAATATCTGTTTTTACAGTAACACAGAAATTACTATGTTTATTTACAGTATGTGTTATTGAGAGACACATCCTTATACTTTCACTATTGTACTTTTGTTCATCCTAGCAAATTTTTTTTGTGAAAACAGCCACTCAACCGCAACCCAGCCTCAGAAATTTATTTATAAGAAATATATTTTTCTTATATGTTTTCACCAACATGTGACATGCATGATGCAATTGGTTGAAGTGAAGGCTGTTTGATTAAATTCTTTGTTTGATTTCAAATGTATATGATTGAAGTTCTGGATGAGGTATGAACTAGATTTATAAATCAGACAGCTCAAGAGTGTCACCATGTGGGTAAATATGGATATGGCAATACATTAAAATGTAATATGTGATGTATTATGAGACCATCATCATCGTCCATTAGGCAATTTTTGTTTTGGCACACATTACATTGAAATGGTGCTTTGTTGCTCACAGTCCAAAGTTTATATCAATAACACAATCACTACAAAATATATAGAAATAATTTGATATGTAAAATAATGTAGACTGTCTAATCAAATAGGCTAATGATTGCCTTAGACCACCACATAACCATGTCATCCAAAAATCCTTGATGGATATCCTTACTATGAGATACTAAAATCCCTTTAAGTTCCCTCTGAAGTATTTGATGGCTTCCCTGGCATTTAAACTCTCTCTGAAGACTGACTTTGCTTCTCTCGATAGCCTGCGGGAACATTGTACTACCCACATGAAACTTCAATTGATATTCCATCTCCCGGTTACCTCATGGGAAATTCACCAAGCAGTTAATAACAAGAGAGACAATAATGAGTCACCTACTAGGACATACAACTTCATCATGCACTCAATCTTAAACGGTTTAACTGATGAATGTTTGAAAATAGCATTTGTTTTTCTTTCGCTTCAATGCAAGTATACTGAAACCAAGTCTTATGGATAATAATCTCTAAACTGATACTGAAATTATGACAAAAAAAAGTTGGATGCCTGTTGGATGTACTCGATTGACAGATATATTGAAATGAAATGCTTTGGCCTTGGATGGATGGGTTTTGAGACACCTTTTTCCTGAAGCTATTATCAAAATAAGTATTGTTTTAAAGATAAATAAATGTCACAAAGAATGAAAATACATTGATTTTCATAATAGTATTCCCTCCGAGTGAGGACAAGTAACAATGGACCATTCTACCTTCTTGTCTTTTCTCTCTCAATGCGCCAATGTATGTGACCTCCAAATCTCCACTAAAGCCCTGTAAGGTTGCTTTTATCTCTGTTGTTATATTTAAAGATGACATCCTAGCCTGCCGGCCTCTACCACTGTCTCCACCATGATTATTTGCCACTGTTGTTAAGCTCCAGTTGCAAGTCTTTGATAGGAAAAGGTCACCGCTCAATTGGAAAACAGTCATTAGAATGCGGTGGGTACTATTCACCAGTGTGCATGGGGGAGCAAACTCAACCGAGCTGGTTAATCAAAAGTTAATTATATAATTTTCATGCAGATGAGGGCAACATTGAAATGAATCCCAACACTACAATCATTACCAAAAAATAAATAAATAATTCCAAAATGCTATAAAATGTTCAGGGACTAAGAGTCTAATTTGAAGTAAACAAAGTGAATATCCACCAGGGGGTCTGGAAAAGAGAAAGTGAGGTTATATCAAATTTGGAAACATAGATACCGGCAATTTTTGTTTTATATTAAAAGATGTGCAATTAACTAGGTCCTTGGTGAGGACATCTGGAAAAGAAAGGGGGGGATTTAAAAAGGTGAACTGTTTACAATTGGAACATCAAATTAATGTGTGGGTAGACCTCAACATATTTTAACCGAATATATACCCTCATCCTGCCTCATGAACCATTTATGTGTTACTTGGATGAAAAAGTATGAAAAACTGCACTGATTAAATAACAAATATATATTAGCTAAAAGTATGTTGTCTTCTTAAATGGTTCTTCCTCAGCTCTTAAGATTCCATGGTGAACCTTTTCCCCCTCTGACTGAATTACACATTACTTTGCAAGCTAGCATAACGTGACTTGCAGGCCTGATGTGGCCTAAAAACTATGAAAGAAGGCCTTATGACCATATCGGTCCCGCTTTAAACAACATTCAGCTTATAAAAGGCTTCTGGAAATATAAGATACTCTACAGGAATGACAGAATCCATCCAAATCATCTTGGATCCTGGACTCTGTCCACGCATTTCAAGGCTGTGTTGAAACAATGACTTATGAATGACCTGAGACCAGCTCAGTTAATCCCTACCATTGGGACAATGAGTCATCATAATGCTGCAGCAAATGTACATTATCCTAGAGGCGTCGGCAGACACAATGCAAGTAACTTAATTTATGTCTGCCCAGAAGACCTCTGTTGATCCTACAGCTATTGTATTCAGTAATCGTGAGCCTATGAACCAGAGTTACACTGTTAGCACTGAGGCGGTGTGCCCTAATAGGAAGACCACTATGTGCAGCTTACCTCAGCTCCAATATAAATAACATGCGCAAGTCTACTTCTGATAAGCTTCCCAGTAAAGCATTAAAAACAATCAAGCAACCCAGAAAAGTGCTAAAAAATTGCCCATATTAACATATGCAGCCTGAGAAACAAGGTCCATGAAGTTAATAACTTGCTTGTAACAGATTACATTCATATTCTAACTCTGAAACTCACTTAGATAATACCATTGATGATACAGTAGTAGAAATACATGGTTATAACATCTAGCAAAAAGACAGAAATGCCAACAAGGACAGTGTTGCGGTCTATATTCAGAACCACATTTGAATGTGAAATGCTTGATAATGTCTGTTATATCAGCAGAGAGGTATATTTTCCGGGTGATTTAAATATTGACTGGCTCTCATCAAGCTGCCCACTCAAGAAAAAACTTTAAACTGTAACCAGTGCCTGCAACTTGGTTCAGGTTGTCAGTCAACCTATCAGGGTATTTACAAACAGCACAGGAATTAAATCATCAACATGTATTGATCACATCTTTACTAATGCTGCAGAAATATGCTTTAAAACAGTATCCAAATCCATAGGATCTAGTGATCACATTATAGTAGCCATATGTAGGAAAACCAAAGTTCCAAAGGCTGGGCCTGATATAGTGTATAAGAGGTCATACAGTACGTTTTTGTAGTGATTCCTATGTTGTTGGTCTGTGGTTTGTAATGAGGAACAACCAGATGCTGCACTTGACACATTTATGAAATTGCTTACTCCAGTTACTAATAAGCATGCACCCATTAAGAAAATGACTGTAAAAACTGTTGAATCCCCGTGGATTGATGAGGAATTGAAAAAGTGTATGGTTGAGAGGGATGAGGCAAAAGGTTTGGTAAATAAGTCTGGCTGCCCAACCGATTGGCAAACGTACAGCAGATTAAGAAATCATGTGACTAAACTGAATAAAAAGATAAAATACACTATGAAAACAAAATAATTAATGCTATAAAGAATGATAGTAAAAAGCTTTGTAGCACCTTAAAATACTGTTTGGGAAAAAACGCCAACTCGGCTCCATCATTCATTGAATCAGATGGCTCATTCATCACAAAACCCACTGATATTACCAACTACTTTAATTACTTTTTCATTGGCAAGATTAGCAAATGTAGGTATGACATGCCAGATTATGTAATCTAACTCAACACTTAACTACTACAAACTCATTTAAATTATAATAAATAAAAGGTTATCTTAATCATTTTTCGCTGTTCAGTGGGCTTGCTGTGCTACAGAAACACTGCGAACCGAACAACAGCGCATGTTCACTGAATTAAAGGGGAGCTACATTCAAACATTTTAAGTTAATTCGATTTTTCCCGATACCTCGAAAGTTGTCCCCTGATGCGGGTTAAGCATTGTTGTGAACACAGACAATTACATGGTGTTGTTTTTCTAATAAAAACGGTTTTAAAACCAAAAACAACTGGGAGAAATCCAAAACCTGGAAGAAGAAAAAAAAAGGCCCTTCTAGAGTGTGTCATCCTGCAGCACAACATTTTGGGGAAAGTTGAGGTCAGGTCCAATATTGACTATGAACCCAAGAGGGAAAGAGGTTGGGCCATCCTATAAATGGTTTTGAGTAATATAATATAATAAATGTCATTAAGCAAACACTTTAAAGGTTATAAATGCTTTGTGAAGGGCCTTATGCCGCGCCCTTTATAACCTACAGGTTTATGTCATATTTGACATAATGGATTATTTGACATTGGTGGTTATATCACACAGTTATGCCACATTTATGAACTCTTTATAGAGCCTGACATATGGTTATGGATGATTTGTGACATATGTATTTTCTGTTTATGAAGGCTTTATGAAGCCTTTATAAGCTGCACGTAATTTAAAGGGGGACCGAAATATGTTGTCTTAAAGAATTATATTTTAATGACAACATTAGGACGCAAGGCTTAAAACCCCACAGCAGGGCTATTCAATTCCGGTTCCGGAGGGCCGAAACATTTGTGGTTTTTAATTTTTGTATGGTTCTTCAAAGAACCATCCCGTTTATGGTTTTTCAGAGATCCTAAATGGTTCCCTATGGCATCACTCTCAAGAACCGTATTTGGTTCCATCTTGCACTTTTATTTTTTAAGAGTGTTACACAAGCAAAACGTACATAACTTTCGTATAACCAGCTAAATAATATATATTCTTTGTTGTAATAATTAGACCAAGTTCTCAAATAACAAAGTACTTACATCCAACAAAAGTATTGCATTATGCAAATTGTAACCATGAATATTAAACCAACAATGTTAGGTATCACAAATGAAGAACCATTGTTCTGAAAGTGCAATGGAAAGTGGTTCAATTTCTTTCTAATTCTATGTGCTTTAAAAAATATAAACTTTTCCCAAAAGTACAGGCGGGTTGGGGTTCATTGGTGTGCGTTACAACCACACACTGACAATGAAGGGTCTGCCTCGTGTTGGCACAGTTCATGAATCATGGGCCCCTAATGCACCAAGCGATTAGTGAGGTACCATGTCTGTTGGGCTTTGCCAGAAAATGAGTTCAATTTAAAACATACGCCCCCTGCGGATTCCTTTCCTTGCCTGATATGAAATTCAAATTTGTATAATTAACACCAATTTATTGAAAGACATTAAAGTTTTACACAGCATTTTAGTGATGTCTATGATCCTGGCAAAACTAGTAGAGAAATGTCAACCCTCTTATTTACATTGTTATTATTTTATTTTTTTACCCTTTTCCTCCTCAAATTGGTAGTTACAGTCTTGTCCCATCGCTACAACTCCCATATGGAGGCGAAGGTCGAGAGCCGTGCGTCCTCCGAAACACGACCCCGCCAAGCTGCACTGCTTCTTGACACAATGCCCGCTTAACGCGGAACCCAGCCACACCAATGTGTCGGTGGAAAACAGCATACACCTGGCGCCCGTGTCAGCACGCATGCTCCCCGCCCGCCACAGGAGTTGCTAGAGCGTGATGGGATAAGGACATCCCGGCCGGCTGCGACACAGCCTGCAACCGAGCCAGGATCTGCGTTGACTGCGATGCAGAGCCTTAGACCGCTGCACCACTTTACCTATTCAAAATTCAATTATTCAACAGGTGACATACTCTCACATACACTGGAGGTAAAACAAAATGTCCTGTTTCAAAATGCAATTGGTCTTGTGGTTTCACTGGATGAAATTACTGATCTAATTCCAAAAGAGACATAAAGCACTGTTTAAAATCTAATGACACCATTGAATGGTAATACATTTACTTAAATCACCAGCTGTTACGCTAAGGTTATTGAACTACAAGTTGATCATGCTTGTTGGTCGTGGGAAACAAATGTACAAGAATAATCAATTTATGGTCTTTCAACTCCTCCTCAATCTAATTGATTAATCCAAAATTGAAGAGGACACCGCAGCTACTGAATTGTAAGGACATACAAAGAGACATATATTTCAAATCACTCTTTATTCCAATTTTACAGGAGGTTAAAGTTTCATACTTCAAATAAATGACATCAATCTAAATGTGATCTTAGTTGGAAATGGACAGAACTGTATTTGTTTTCTTGCTTCCTTGTGAAGAATGGTCTCACAGTTCTTTATTTATGTGGCATCCGTTTATTCGATATCTAGGGAAACAAAGTGTCAACTTCAGAAGTCTATTTTATGTTGTGTAATACTGTACCTACAGTTTATTATACTGATGTACGAGGAATTAGCAACATTGTCGCCATACATTTATAAGTATCACTTCAGGGAAGCTTTCCATTTGTCAGACAATACTCTCATCTTAACATTTCTTTCAGATACTTTGGCATATCTTTTTACAACATAATACAAGGAGACATCAATTCAATATCTTCATACGAAACAAGGAATTGACCATTAGAAATTCAATGAATTCTATATCCAACCTAATATATGAATATGAATACTTACTACATCATATGGTCTCAGTCTCTCTAGGACATGGGCATCAGTCTCCTCAGGAAGAGCCATTACACCTCCTGTGTCCATCATCTTGATTTGTAAGAGGAATTCGCAAAGTTATTACCCATATACTCCACATGCAACACCCTCAAAGAGCTGAATAAACATTGCCTATGTACCCTTGAAAAGACTGCTTTTTGAACAAATATCCCACACCTAAAAGGACGGCCATTTCAGAGATGGTGGATCTGATACGCCTGGCACCGACGATCAAACCATGCTCAAATTTGCTTTGGTCACCCGTTTTGCCCATTCTAACATTAAATCGAACAGTAACTGAACATGCCTGTCTTCCTGCTTTATATAGAAAGCCACGGCCATGTGACTCACTGTCTGTAGGAACAAACCATTTTCGTGAACAGGAACTGACCCGTGAGTATATATATATATATACACACACACATGTTCACAGGTTTTCAAGACACAGTAGATTTACTTAAAAGGACAATTACATGCATGTACAGATAGACATAGTTACTTACATACAGGTAAACATAGGTTATATATATAACTTGCCCTGATGGTGGCCTCCAAGTCTCCAACACTTCTCTTTCCTCCAGGTAGCCACCCATACGACCAATGCTGAGAGAAAGTGACCTGAGCTATCAACGCCAACACCACCACCTGCACAACTGTTCTGCTGCTAAGATCCATGGAAGCTGGAAAAAAAGCCAGTAAAATAAAATATGGTCAAAAATATTTTATCTTAACTCAAATATAATTTGGGATTGTCTTGCAATGATTACCTATTGCATATGCACTTAGTATATATTATCAACACATAAATGCACATTAGTTAAAAAATCTAAATGTATTTGAAAGCATATGAATGAATCACATACCGTTTCTGTTCTGTCTATTCCTCCTTACAGTGTGGTGGGAATAATCATGGGTCCATTTTATAGGGGTCGTTAAACATAGAACAGTCTGTGTCATCAGGATTATAATCCCTTCTCCACAGGTGTGACACACTAAGTGCCTAATGGACGCCAAATGTCACCAACGGGACCTGCTTAGCACATAAGCTTCAAACTGAATTAGATGGAAACAAACATATTCGTAACGTGTAAAGAGGTGAAGTCAGTAAACATATTGGAGGCTGGTGACAGGAGCTATAGGAAGACAGGCTCATTGTAATGGCTGGAATGGAATAAAAGGAACAGAATCAAACATGTGGTTTCCATATTTTTTATACCATTCAATTAATTCCATTTCAACCATTACACTAAGCTGGTCCTCCTATAGCTCCTCCCACCAGCCTCCACTGTTTGATACCCATGTTTTGTATCTTTTGCAAATACTCAGAAATGAATGGCAAATTTGTTTATTTTCAATGCATTTATTGCAGTCAGAATTTGCTAATAAAATATAAACTTACAGACAAGAAAGAGCACAGGAACAAGATGCTTGTGCGCTACACCATCCATTAGGCTTCAATTTCATACTCTGTACATAAGATTGATTCTAGGGCCTTCCGAGTGGAGCAGTGGTCTAAGGCACTGCATCAAATGTTCATATCCTGGGCTGTGCCACAAACGGCTGTGGCCGGGAGTCCCATAGGACGTAGTCCGGGTTAGGGGAGGGTTTGGCTGGTGGGGCTTTACTTGGCTCATTAAGCTCAAGCGAACCCTTGTGGCGGGCCGGGTGTACTGCGGGCTGACCCCGGTTGCCTGTTGAAAGGTGTATCCTGTGACACATTGGTGCGGCTGGCTTCCGGGTTAAGCTGGCGGATGTTAAGGAGCGCGGTTAGGCGGGTCATGTTCCGGAGGACACATGACTCCACCTTCACCTCTCCCGATCCCGTTGGGGAGTTGCAACGATGAGACCCGATGGAAAATATTAAAAAAATATAAATAAATATATATACCATTAAATGATTACACAATCCTTATATCTTTACCTAACACAGTATGCCATTTAACCAACACTTTTTTCAAAAGTGTCTTATAGTCATTAGTGCAAACATTTTAAATACAGGTGGTCATGAGAATCAAACCCAAATGACATGCTCTACCAAATGAGCTACAGATGACCACTCCTAAGAGGTTATGAATCCATAAATGTACCTTTGGTATGAAAATGATAGCCTTACAACACTTAATAACCAGGTAATGTGAATTTGTATTATATTACATTTATTATCATATATTAAGTTAAGTTCTGCTTTTCTGATGTATCAAATACTTATGTCATGCAATAAAATGCGAATGAATTACTTAAAAATAATACAATGTGATTTTCTGGAGTTTTGTTTTAGATTCCGTCACTCACAGTTGTACCTATGATAAAAATTACAGACTTCTACATGCATTGTATGATTTTTAAATAATTAATTTGCATTTTATTGCATGACATAAGTATTTGATCACCTACCAACCAGTAAGAATTCCGGCTCTCACAGACCTGTTAGTTTTTCTTTAAGAAGCCCTCCTGTTCTCCACTCATTACCTCTATTATATATATATATATATATATATATATACAGTGGGGAGAACAAGTATTTGATACACTGCCGATTTTGCAGGTTTTCCTACTTACAAAGCATGTAGAGGTCTGTAATTTTTATCATAGGTACTCTTCAACTGTGAGAGACGGAATCTAAAACAAAAATCCAGAAAATCACATTGTATGATTTTTAAGTAAT
>CM042388.1:45750314-45757814 GCA_023634145.1 Thymallus thymallus
ATGCGTCTCAGTCCACCGCACTCTGTGGAAAGGGTAGACTCTCACGGACATGATGATGTTCTCCGATTTGCTCTTCGACCCCCACACGTGTCAGGAGACTCGTCTGACGTCGGTATCATCGATGTTCCAACTTCTGTTCGGTAGCGTTCAAACGATTTTTGGCTACAAACTAATGGGACCCCACTGTGGAAAGATTCTCACGAACACGATGGTGTTCTCCGTTATTCTCTACGACCCCCTGAAGGTAACCTGTACCGGTTTTAAAAAAAACTAATGGAAGTATCAAGGTAGTTTTGTGCCTACCCCAAAAAGGGGTTAAATATGTGTAAAAATATATATATTTGCTGATTTTTTAAATTATTATTATTATATCTCCTTGATTTAGGACAGATAGTTTAAAACCGTGTTTATGATTTATTTTTGGACTGTCCTTTTTGCCATTAATGAATGTGTTAGTCAATGCGTTTCTATGGGCTTTAGTGGTAAAGGCCAAAATCAATATTTTATCAAATATTTTTTTTTTTTATATATTTGTTTTAAACCTAAAGAGGTCCTAAAATTCAAAATCAAATAGCTAAATGATCCATAGTATGACTATCTGAAAACAACTCTAAAGAATTAAAAGGGCTTTAGTAATGAGAGTGTTTTGGGCTCCCAGATTTGGTTTGTGTGTACGGTACATGTCCCTTACCTGCAGTGTACTATGATAGGGTGGTTTCCAGACTGTTGTTGCTGTCTCTGTACTGAAGCAATGATGTCGATCATTCCCTTTCCCTCTGCAGGTATTCCGATCTCAGGCCAGCTGTGGAAATGAAAGTGCCGGACGTGCCTTGACTGTTTTTCCTGGTGTTGGGAATCATATGTGATTCATCATTACATACATTACTATACCTGGTAATGAAAAATAAACCTATCATGAACTTGACATAATTCACTTCAAGATAAGACACAAATTTAGATAACAGAATGCCATTGATTAGAGGACCAAACCCAGTCATCCTCAAGGACAAAAATAATTTACACTACTGTTCAAAAAAGTTTGGGGTCACTTAGAAATATCCTTGTTTTTTAAAGAAAATAAAAAAATGTGTTCATTAAAATAACATGAAATTGATAAGAAATACAGTGTAGACATTGTTAATGTTGAAATGACTATTGTAGCTGGAAACATAGGCATACAGAGGCCATCACTCCTGTGTTCCAATGGCACGTTATGTTAGCTAATCCAAGTTTATAATTTTAAAAGGCTAATTGATCACTAGAAAACCCTTTAGCAATTATGTTAGCACAGCTGAACACTGTTGTGCTGATTAAAGAAGCAATACAACTAGCCTTCTGTAGACTAGTTGAGTATCTGGAGCATCAGCATTTGTGGGTTCGATTACAGGCTCAAAACGGCCAGAAACAAAGAACTTTCTTCTGAAACTTGTCAGTCTATTCTTGTTCTGAGACATGAAGGCTATTCCATGCGAGAAATTGCCAAGAAACTGAAGATCTCGTACAAAGCTGTGTACTACTCCCTTCACAGAACAGCTCAAACTGTCTCTAACCAGAATAGAAAGAGGAGTGGGAGGCCCCGGTGCACAACTGAGCAAGAGGTACATTAGAGTGTCTAGATTGAGAAACAGACGCCTCACAAGTCCTCAACTGGCAGCTTCATTAAATAGTACCTGCAAAACACCAGTCTCAACGTCAACAGTGAAGAGGCGACTCCGGGATGCTGGCCTTCTAGGCAGAGTTGCAAAGAAAAAGCCAAATCTCAGACTGGCAAATAAAAAGAAAAGATTAAGATGGGCAAAACAGACACTGGACAGAGGAAGATTGGAAAAAAGTGTTAAGGACAGACGAATCTAAATTTGAGGTGTTCGGATCACAAAGAAGAACATTCGTGAGACACAGACCAAATGAAAAGATGCTGGAGGAGTTCTTGACGCCATTTATCAAGCATGGTGGAGGCAATGTGATGGTCTGGGGGTGCTTTGGTGGTTGTAAAGTGGGAGATTTGTACAGGGTAAAAGGGATCTTGAAGAAGGAAGACTATCACTCCATTTTGCAACACCATGCCATACCCTGTGGGCGGGGCTTAATTGGAGCCAATATCCTCCTACAACAGGACAATGACCCAAAGCACAGCTCCAAACTATACAAGAACTATTTAGGGAAGAAGCAGTAAGCTGGTGTTCTGTCTATAATGGAGTGGCAGGCCCAGTCACCAGATCTCAACCCTATTGAGCTGTTGTGGGAGCAGCTTGACCGTATGGTACATAAGAAGTGCCCCAATAAGCCAATCCAACTTGTGGGAGGTGCTTCAGGAACCATGGGGTGAAATATCTTCAGATTACCTCAACAAATTGACAACTAGAATGCCAAAGGTCTGTAAGGCTGTAATTGCTGCAAATGGAGGATTCTTTGACAAAGCAAAGTTTGAAGGACAATTATTATTTCAATTAAAAATAATTATTTATAACTTTGTCAACATCTTGACTATATGTACTATTTCTTTTGCAACTCATTTCATGTATGTTTTCATGGAAAACAAGGACATTTCTAGGTGACCCCAAACTTTTGAACGGTAGTGTACATCAAAGAATATATTAAAAATATATCCATATCGGGTAGCTCGTGTAAATTATTGTTTATGTGAAGGAAACTCACTGGTCCATATGTGAGCACCATGTCCTTCAGAGTGAAAGTGTCACATAGGGCATCCCCCTTCACCTCCAAAGTGTAGTCTCCAAATGTCACAGTGCCCTCTGCTGGCCAGTACTGGAAACATTTGTCCTGGGGAAAGTGACAGATAAATGTCAGTCAGGGATGCCAAACATATAGCCCACATGTGGGAAAAACAACCTAAATCTACTAATAACACATGGATATTGTGTAGAAATTAATAATGGTTTAAAAGAAAATATAATTATAATGGACCTACATATATATATAGTCTCTCTGTCCAGCTTGTTAAAAATCACCTAAACGAAAGCATTGAAATTACAGAAAAACGATGGATAGAAATGTCTTCGCTAATTTTGACGACAAGGAAATATGGTTGAGTGGCCCTCCGGACATTTAACATTTAATACAGTTTTACAAATTAGATGAGCTGAAAATGAAGCAATTTCCGGATATGAACACTCGGATTATAGTGATACTGAAACAATGAAAATCAGGCACCTCCAACCTTTTCTACTGTTCTTCATGCAACTCTTCCCCAGGTCCTTAGTGTACAAGATAAAGTAACGGACTATATATTCTGTCACTAAAATAATGCTTAATAAACAACTAAGGGGGAGCCCTCGAAAATCATTTTCTCAATATATTTTCCCAAATGATGTCTCAGTTATATTTTTCACACCTAAAATTACAACTGTTCATAGAGAAACAAGGACATTGGATGTTCTGAGAAATAATAAAATGTACATTTTTGAGTGTACTCATGATATACTTCTACCAGGTAAGCATGCTTTACAGTTAACATTTACAGTCAACATAATTGAGAAGGTTTTGGGGAAAGTATTTCTGTCAAACCACAATATGGTTATCACATCAACTGGCTACACACGGAGTGATAGACAAACGCACGCACCACACAGACAGACAAGGGCAATATTGCTGGAAATTAATTGCTAGATATTGTGTTAGATTTGTCTTTTCAAGCCAATAGTGGCCGACCAGGGGTGGGATAATGTAAATTATTTGTATTTTTAAGCCAATAGTGGCCGACCAGGGGTGGGATAATGTAAATTATTTGTATTTTTAAGCCAACAGTGGCCGACCAGGGGTGGGATAATGTAAATGTTACGTTGATTAAATAGTAGCTGGGAGTGTCTGATACTTGTTAAGCCAATAGTGGACGACCAGGGGTGGGATAATGTAAATGTTACGTTGATTAAATAATAGCCTCCTCACACTGACTCTGTACCTGTATATAGCCTCCTCACATTGACTCTGTACTGGTACCACCTGTATATAGCCTCCTCACATTGACTCTGTACTGATACCCCTGTATATAGCCTCCTCACATTGACTCTGTACTGGTACCACCTGTATATAGCCTCCTCACATTGACTCTGTACTGGTACCACCTGTATATAGCCTCCTCACATTGACTCTGTACTGGTACCCCTGTATATAGCCTCCTCACATTGAAATTGTACTGGTACCCCTGTATATAGCCTCCTCACATTGACTCTGTACTGGTACCCCTGTATATAGCCTCCTCACATTGACTCTGTACTGGTACCACCTGTATATAGCCTCCTCACATTGACTCTGTACTGGTACCACCTGTATATAGCCTCCTCACATTGACTCTGTACTGGTACCACCTGTATATAGCCTCCTCACATTGACTCTGTACTGGTACCACCTGTATATAGCCTCCTCACATTGACTCTGTACTGGTACCCCTGTATATAGCCTCCTCACATTGACTCTGTACTGGTACCCCTGTATATAGCCTCCTCACATTGACTCTGTACTGGTACCACCTGTATATAGCCTCCTCACATTGACTCTGTACTGGTACCACCTGTATATAGCCTCCTCACATTGACTCTGTACTGGTACCACCTGTATATAGCCTCCTCACATTGACTCTGTACTGGTACCACCTGTATATAGCCTCCTCACATTGACTCTGTACTGGTACCACCTGTATATAGCCTCCTCACATTGACTCTGTACTGGTACCCCTGTATATAGCCTCCTCACATTGACTCTGTACTGGTACCCCTGTATATAGCCTCCTCACATTGACTCTGTACTGGTACCACCTGTATATAGCCTCCTCACATTGACTCTGTACTGGTACCACCTGTATATAGCCTCCTCACATTGACTCTGTACTGGTACCACCTGTATATAGCCTCCTCACATTGACTCTGTACTGGTACCACCTGTATATAGCCTCCTCACATTGACTCTGTACTGGTACCACCTGTATATAGCCTCCTCACATTGACTCTGTACTGGTACCACCTGTATATAGCCTCCTCACATTGACTCTGTACTGGTACTTCCTGTCCTCCTCACATTGACTCTGTACTGGTACTTCCTGTCCTCCTCACATTGACTCTGTACTGGTACTTCCTGTCCTCCTCACATTGACTCTGTACTGGTACCACCTGTATATAGCCTCCTCACATTGACTCTGTACTGGTACCACCTGTATATAACCTCCTCACATTGACTCTGTACTGGTACCACCTCTATATAGCCTCCTCACATTGACTCTGTACTGGTACTTCCTGTATATAGCCTCCTCACACTGATTCTGTACTGGTACCCCTGTATATAGCCTCCTCACATTGACTCTGTACTGGTACCACCTGTATATAGCCTCCTCACATTGACTCTGTACTGGTACTTCCTGTCCTCCTCACATTGACTCTGTACTGGTACTTCCTGTCCTCCTCAAATTGACTCTGTACTGGTACTTCCTGTCCTCCTCACATTGACTCTGTACTGGTACTTCCTGTCCTCCTCACATTGACTCTGTACTGGTACTTCCTGTATAAAGCCTCTCTACTGTTATTTTACTGCTTTTATGTCTGTACTTATCTATTGTTTACCGAACACATATTTTACTTAAAAAACTGCATTGTTGGTTAAGGGCTTGTAGGTAAGCATTTCACTGTAAGGTCTACACCTGTTGTATTGTTGGATAAGGGCTTGTTAGTAAGCATTTCACTGTAAGGTCTACACCTGTTGTATTGTTGGATAAGGGCTTGTTAGTAAGCATTTCACTGTAAGGTCTACACCTGTTGTATTGTTGGATAAGGGCTTGTTAGTAAGCATTTCACTGTAAGGTCTACACCTGTTGTATTGTTGGTTAAGGGCTTGTTAGTAAGCATTTCACTGTAAGGTCTACACCTGTTGTATTCGGCTCACGTGACAAACACAATTTGATTTCATTTGATATTTGTCCGTACCAGTACAATGTTTTATGTGTTATAATTCAGTCAACATAAGATGGATTTAGTTTCTTCATCCATTGTCCAACTAACACTCATCAGAAGTGTATTGTTACTAAAGTAACAACAAGCTGTTATTTACTGATTGGGTTGTAGTCAGCTCTTGCCAAAGTGGGGTCCGTACCTGTTCCCTCTCCTTGAGTTCAGTGAGCATGACGATAGAGTGACACCTGTACTCCCACAACATCCTCCAGAAGTCCTCCACCATGTGGGACAGGGGACCCTGGGTAGCTATGAAGTAGTCCTTCTGTCTGTAGCCCTGGAAAAGAACACCCATACTGTTCAGGGCATCACATACAGTACCAGTCCAGTTTGGACACACCTACTCATTCTAGAGTTGTTCTTAATTTTAACTATTTTCTACATTGTAGAATAATAGTGAAGACATCAATACTATGAAATAATACATATGGAAGCATATAGTAACCAAAAAAGTGATAAACAAGTAGATTATTCTAAAATGTCCCTTGATGACAGTTTTGCACACTATTGGCATTCTCTCAACCAGCTTCACATGGACTGCTTTTCCAACAGTCTTGAAGGAGTTCCCACATATGCTGAGCACTTGTTGGCTGCTTTTCCTTCACTCTGCGGTCCAACTCATCCCAAACCATCTCAATTTGGTTGAGGTCGGGTGATTGTGGAGGCCAGGTCATCTGATGCAACACTCCATCACTCTTCTTCTTGGTCAAATAGCCCTTACACAGCCTGGAGGTTTGTTGGGTCATTGTCCTGTTGAAAAACAAATGATAGTCCCACTAAGCGCAAACCAGATGGGATGGCGTATCGCTGCAGAATGCTGTGGTAGCCATGCGGGTTAAGTGTGCCTTGAATTCTAAATAAATCACTGACAGTGATTTATTTATCACTAGCAAAGCACCCCCACACCATAACACCTCCCTCCTCCATGCTTCATGGTGGGAACCACACATGCGGAGATCATCCGTTCACCTACTCTGGACTCACAAAGACACAGAGGTTGGACCTAAAAATCATCAGACCAATGGACAGATTTCCACCGGTCTAATGTCTCTTCTTCTTATTGGTGTCCTTTAGTAGTGGTTTCTTTGCAGCAATTCGACCATGAAGGCCTGATTCACACAGTCTCCTCTGAACAGTTGATGTTGAGATGTGTCTGTTACTTGAACTCTGTGAAGCATTTATTTGGGCTGCAATTTCTGAGACTGGTAACTCTAATGAACTTATCCTCTGTAGCAGAGGTAACTCTGGGTCTTCCTTTCCTGTGGCGGTCCTCATGAGAGCCAGTTTCATCATAGCACTTGATGATTTTTGCAACTGCACTTGAAGAAACGTTCAAAGTGCTTGAACTTTTCCGGACTGACTTCATGTCTTAAAGTAATGATGGACTGTTGTTTCTCTTTGCTTATTTGAGCTGTTCTTGCCATAATATGGACTTGGTCTTTTACCAGATAGGGTTATCTTCTGTATACCACCCCTACCTTGTCACAACACAACTGAATGGCTCAAACGCATTAAGGAGGAAAGAAATTCCACAAATTAACAAGGC